>WTSP01010334.1:2074-19424 GCA_025331215.1 Actenoides lindsayi
CTTACTGGCAGAATGAGAATGTTTTGAGTGAGGGTGCAGACTTGTAGTCTCTGATACTTGTGTCAGCCTTTCGAATTAAGGGGACTACTGAGGGTATCAGTGGCCTGTGCATTGTGCAGGTCATTTGGTGTGAGGAATGGAAATGACACTGCAGTTGCCACCAGCATAAGTCATTGACCCTCTGGGCTGGTGGCAGATATAGGGAAGGGACTTTGATTGTGCATCTTCATGCTCCTGTTGTCAGATTGCACTCACCAGCACCCCAGTAGGGGAAACGTTCCTGAAATCTCTGGCAGCTGTGGCAAAGGTGAGCAGCTCAGGTCTCTTCCAGTCTCTGTGAAGGAGCTGGTCTGGAGCCCCATTGATTCCAGTATGGGGGAAGCCTTGGGGCAGGCTTGTGTCCTTACTTCTCCTGAACTTCTCAGGGCATCTTGGCAGAGGCTGAAAAGCTGGACAAACATACTCAGCAAAATCCCTCCATGGAGTAACTTTGCACATGATTATAAATCTATCAAAGGTTTATGGAAAAGTCATTCTGACCTGTGTGTCTCTTCTGCCTTCCTATTGTGATTATTGAGAAAAAGAACTCTAAGAACTTGTTATGTTCACTTTTAGTAAAAGGCATGTTTTTATGGTACTACTAGAAGGCTAAACTGGGATTCTTCTGATATTTGGAGCTTCCTGGCATGGAGTCTTTTTGCCATAAAATTTACTCATCTGAGAGCTTAAGTGAACCTCTGAGATTTTGAAGTTGTAACCATAGCAAACATAACTTAAAGAGTGGAAAAAATGTTTTGTCAGTGTCGGTTCAGCTTTAAATGGTGTGATCTCTATTTCTCTGAGATATACTGTTCTCTTTGGTCTCAAAACAGACTTGATAATATCAAAGAATTCCAGTAGACCATTTCAGTTATAAAAGAAAATTAAGTTTGATACATGACTACTCAAAGGGTTTTTGAAAATATCGTGGCAGAATGACCTTCAAAGAAAGTGTCAGTCTCAATAAACACTCAGCACAGCTGTGGTATCAACCTTCTTTCCTGGGTATCCCAAGATACTGCAAAAGCTTTCAGGAGTGGGAGGTATTTGTTTTTCAGCCCATCTTGAATTATTTCTATATTAGGTTTTATTGGATCTATATGTGACTATTTTATGGCTCTTCAATGTTTATGATGCATTTATCATCATTCTTACATTTTCCCTGCAGCTCTACTGAATAGGGACTATCTAAAGATTGTGAAGCTATTTGTTATTATATCTTTAATATACAGCTGCTCCATATTTTTCATTGGAAGAGTTCAACACTGTGACTGATATTAATTAAGACTCACTACATCCATCTGAATTCATAATCCCGTATAAAATGCATTTTAAGTAGGGGTAAACTGAGTCCAGGAGAAATCTAGGCAATGAAGTAAGTTTACAACAGAGCCTAGGAAGGAACCTGCAGATAGGAGATCCCTGTTGTCAACACCAAGCTGTAAATTATGTCACTAAGCAGATCAAAAGCCTTACTCTTGCTCAAACATTTGCCACTTAAAATTAGAGGAGTGATAGTAAAACCCAGCCTATTTCCTGGTGTGGAGTGTTGTCTGACAGCAAAGGGAGTTGAAGTTTGGTTTGGCCCCAGAACCAGGTCCAGGGTTAGCCTAAGTAACAAGATGGTGTTGGGGGTCATATGGGAGAGATGTGTGTGCATTGTGCCCAGCAGCTGCCCTGTGTATCTCAGCATAGGCTTGGCATACACAGTTGCTCATGTGAAGATATCCATCCCATGACTTTTGCCCTTGAGTGTCACCCTGGTCAGACTCCTTCACATTCCTGTCTCTTGCCATCTTCCTTTCCGTTTGCCAACTCTGACCTCCTCTGAGAGACCTGTCGCTCTCTAATTTCAGTTCAAGCCTTTTTGTTGCTGAATCAGATATCAACAACAATTTGCCCATTTCTTTCTGTCCTACTAATTTTCCAGCTCCTTTTAATAGAAATAACTCATACTAAGATCACAGGATCACAGGAAAATCCAGAAGGAAATGGATTTCAGGAGGTCATTTAGTTCAACCTTTTCTTACTGTCTTGTCAAGGCTCTTGTGTTCAATTAATAATGGTAAACCATGACTTGGTTTGCAGGAGCTAAAATAACAGGGTACTAAAGAGCACTGAAGAAGCAAAGGTGACTTAACAGCACCCTCAACTTGCTTCCACACCAAGCAAGCTTGCTTAAATTCACATTTAAATGATTGCTTGATTTTTTATTATTTTTTTTTTCACCAGTGCTTGCGAACAAATTTAACCTGTCCATCTTGTGAAACTTCTGTACCAACATGTAATTAGCCTTTATGACTGTGCACTGGATCTCAAACTCATAAAAGACTTATTTTCCTCCATGGCAGCTGTGTGGAGACTATGCCTGACAGTTACAGTGAGATTTGCTGGGTTTTGGTGACCCATTCATAAAAACTGGGAAAACTGGCAGAAGCCGTGAATGCTATGGGAAGCCTGAAGCTCGCATGATGAAGGGACAAGACTTCCCTAGCATAGCTGTACTGCTTCCAGGGTGGCAGCTTTCTTGTCTGACTTTGGATACTCCAGTATGCTGTATAGAGGGATCTTTATTCCTCTTCCTTTCCTGTCCTGGATTTTTGTATGGTGATATTCTCTGACATTAGAGAGCTGGGTTTTTTTTTTTTTTTTTCCTGCAGTGGTTATGCTACACACATGAGTAGTTCTCTGTTGCTTCTGTAGGTCATAATATCACATACCTGGTTCTTGGATGTTATTTCCCTTTCTGAGGGAGAATGATAAATCAAACTGGAATGCTTTATGATTCAAGATAATATATAAAGGATATTGTAATTTTATGCTGATTGTAGTATTTCTCTGTGAAATTTTTAACTGTATTTGGACTACCTTCTTTCTACCCTTTCTCCTCTCCTGCGTCATATTAACACATAGGTCCTAAATTAAGCCATGTTTCAAGTCCAGACTCCTCCAGTTTGTTTTCAGCCTGTCAGTAATCTGTAGGCTAAGGCACTGTAAACAGAGCTGTTCTTGGAAATATAATGGCTTGATAAAAGCCTATAGTTTCAAACACTCAACAAAATATTCATCAGAAGGGATCTCAGGCTATTGCTCCCCACATGTAGTCAATATATCACTTTAACTACAGTGCATTTACCCTGTTTATCATCCCTTCTGACGACATGTGGAATACTCATCTTCTCTAATCCTTGTCTATAGTATTTCCAAAGTACTTTACAAGCTTGGAGTAATGGACTTTAATGCCTCGCAGCAGCTGAGCTGGTAGCATATATGATACCTTAAATGTAACAATCAAAGGAACATGCAAGATTTTGGTATTTCCGCTGACTTGCAGATGTGCAGTATCCAGGTCCAAAAACTGTAATGTCAAGTTTAGACTAAAAGTGTTTAAAACAAAATAATGTCTCACTGCTCTGTGTCAACACCCCTATAATGTGAGAGGGTATTCTCTGATAGAGAGAACACCAGTATTAAGTATCAGTTATCTGAACCCTAGAGTAATTTCTTTTTTGTATGTGTGTCCATGAATAACCTTGCTCAAGATTTATGTAACGGAGTGTATTGTTTTATTAATGCAGAGCATGTGGTATTGTCCAGGTGCTAAGCTTTGATCTCCTTACCCTTCTATGTATTAAGTTTTCTGGTTCTCATTCACACTGATGCTCTTGATTTAAGGTAATCCTCTTATTGTTGGGAACAGGAAAAAATGCAAGTGAACTCTGCAGTGAACCTGGAATCTTTTTCTTTTGCTTTGTCTCATTTCTGATTGAATCTCCACTAAATTTGGTTCAGTAGAATCCAGCCACTTCTTTTAGGAGTAAAAGTATATATTTCTGCAACATTTTATGGCATTCAGTGTCATTTATGGCACATTATATTACAGTTTGAAATGCTAGCATTCACGAACTAGTGGAGCTATGGGTTTATATTAAGAAAACTGAGTGCTATAAAAAAATCAAAACCCAAGAAGGCAATTTTCCATGTCCCTTGGCTGATAACAGAGGGTTAGAGTATGGGTGGAGTGGAAGGTACAGGGCAGGGGAAAGGGGAATGGGACAAAAACTCCTGGAGCAAAGCTCCTTCTAAATGGTCATCTGGCATGTAAACTGCAGATTAAAGAACAGACTGAAGATCCCAGTCAGTTGACTTCTGAGATACCACCTGATGAGCAGCTGATTCTCCTCATGGTTTCTGTTGCAGCTGGCATGGTCTCCTCATCTCTCACCTTTGTTCCATCATTTTTCTCAACTACTTTGATAAGTTATTTCACAGGTGTGTGCTGACTTGAGGTGGCTTGGTTTTGGGAAGGGGAGCTGCTGGGCTGGGGTTGGTGGGATGGGCTGGTGCAGGTCAGAGCAGGCGTGGAGCCAGATCCTCACTCCCAATCAGCCTCCAGTATGCCTGATGTGATGCCAGGGTCATCTGCAACACTCTCCAAACATAGGTTCACTTTCACAGCCAGTGGAGAGGTTGGAGAGGAATACTCTGTGCTCTGAAATCAGGGATTGAGAGGTGGGTAGGAATGTCCACTAAAACATCTACATTACTTGAGCTGTCACTGGCAGTGAGACATTTAGTCCATGTAGAACTGCAGGACAGCAGAGCTCAAATGAATAATCTAGTCCATCCCCATCAATGTCATAAAGGTATGCCAGTGTCTTATTTTGGCAGATAGGTGTCTAGTCTGTCCTTAGTGAGTTCTCCTGTGGGAGAGAATGCATTGTCTCCAGGCAAGACCTCCTGGAATTTCTCTGCCATTGCCATTAAAAAGGTGTTTCTAACGTTTAACCTCACTCTTTCTTGTGGATAATTAAGTTCATTTACTTTTACCTTCAGCGAACACGGAAGAGCTTATTTCCTTCCTGTTTGCTGGCACACTCAATGTGGTTGAAGACTGTTAACTACTGTCTCTCCTTGGTCTTCCTTTCTCCAATCTAAACAGTAAAGTACTACAGTCTTTCCCTAAAAATATTTTTTTCCTAGTTATTCTCATGACTCCTTGAAGCAGGGCCAAACTTTTCTTGACTTACCAGAGCCAAGTGGAATAGAAGAATTACTGTGTCTGGTAGATTACATTCTTGCTCAGCCATTTTGGTAGGGCAGTTGGATTATTTTTGCTGCACCTAGCTCTTTCCAACTTCTGCGTGGTTTGTGGGCTGGTACAACCTTCAAACCTTTTTCTGCAGTATGGTGTCTGCCATGGCCTCCCCATTCTGTTTTCACTGCCATGGCCTCCCTACCTTCTGATGTTGATGATTATTCTTCCCTGAGAGCCTTACAGCTCTCCTGGTTGATCTGTACCTTATTTCAGACCTGTCCTCCAATTTCTCAAAATCACTTTGAATTATTATTTTGTCCTTTGATAACTGTCATGCTCAACTTTTCTTTGTTTATGAATTTACTGAGAATGTTAACAGCTCCAAATAGTCAGTGAAAATATTGAGTAGTGCCAGACTTGATACACTTGCTACAGGTGAATTACAACTGAGAGGAAAAAAAAGAAGTTTTAGGGGTGACAATGACTCAGTTGGACCACTGACACATGATGAAGAGTGAATCTTTCATCTTACAGTGATGCTGGCCACCTCCAGAGATAGGACATGGGGTTAGATGTCAGTGGGTTGGAGGGAGTTGGGCATCTCCTTATTACAAGCATAATGTCAAGAAAAATTCAGAGGAGTATTTATGACAAGTATTGCTCTGAAAGGTGCAATCAAGTTTAGCAGTATTTAGTTATGATTCTGCTCATTACTTTTAACATAATACTTTACTATTCTCCGGGTCTCTGCCTTCTTTGTAGACTGTAGTATTCAATTAGTGGTTTTCTTCCACGAATGCAAAACTACTGTTACTTTAGTGACACTGTAAACAGTCATGTACATGGATGGCCCTGTTGTCACAGTACCTTAGAGAGTCACAGTCTGCAGAGTATTAATGACTGCAGCATTTGCGTGAACCAGGGATGAGGGGGGCTTTGTCCCTGTGCTGCATGCAGAGATCTTGTGTAGGGGAAAGTGAGGACTCGGCTAAGCCTTTCCAGTGCATCTGTTACTGTCACTGGTTTGAGACAGGCACCTCTGGGGTGATTCACTGCCTTCCAAAACAGGCACTGAAAGTACTTGGGGTAATTCACCCTGGAGAGGTGTGTCTCTTTTTCTGTTGACTACCAAAGGAGCTCAGGTGATTGAAGCAGGACTTCAAAACACATACTGATCTGTTGGCTTGAACATACTTTACATGCCTTTCTGAATTGATAAAATTTTCTGCATCAGGGCTGACAACTGCACAAAAGTGTTTCCTTCCCCAGGCTAAATCTTGTGTCCTGATGCTTCATGAGCTATCAACCCTGTGTTATAAAACTGCAACCTGAAATCAGCGGGAGCAGGAAGCTTTGAGCACTTCCCAGTGTTCACACAGGTCAGTTTCTTTGCATGTCCTGTGTCTTGACACTTGCGTTCATGCAGTGAATGTTGGCTTAAGCAGAGAGGTTTTAGCAACGCTCTGAAATGTAGCTCATGCCAGAGGGAGCTGCAAGTAAAGAATTTCATCTGAGTAGTCTGTAGACAGCTGAGATAATTTATGGACAGAGCAGACAGGAGGATACATAGCTTCAAAAATGTCGTTAGTTTGTGTAATATGCAAGAAGGACAGTGTAATGGAGTGTGTATACATGGAAATAGTACAAATATTTTGCCAGTGTCCTTAGGGTATTGGGAAAAGATTTCCGTTCTACTAGTTGAATTGTCATGAGGGATTTTCAAGGGTCAAGTTCCATATTGCAAGGAGGATATGAAACTTTTAGGCCACTTATTGCATGGACATGTGAAGCAAAGACTGTGCATGCTTGGAGGCTGTAAAAACAATTGACTCTTTTATGTTTGAAAAGAGGCTTTGTGTTATGGGCTACATTGCATCACTGAATCTTAATCTCTTGAAAGGCATGATTGAGAAGACGGTGCTGTGCATGCTGAAGGAGTATGGCAGGCTCATTAGAGGGCCTACAATGAACCCTCACAACAAGTGGCATAGTAGAAGCTGCACATCACGTGTTTTGTGCAGACTGCAAAATATGAAACTCAGCAGTGAATATGATATACCTTTTTAAAGGGGCCCAGTAAACTGAAAAAAAAAGAATCAACTCCAAGTTCCTGAAGAGCCCTTCCTAGTGCTACGACCACAGAGAGATTTGAATAGAAAATATTTTGTCTCCATGGCATATTCTAGGAGTACTTGCTTTTCCATTATTCCCTAAAATTTGAGTCTCTTCAGCTTTGTTTTGAGGAAGTAGAACAGCACATAGTCTTCCCCTGCCACAGGTGCAGGTTGGGAGAGTCTCTCAGGAGACTTAGGAGAATCTGGGCAGGCTTTTAGATACTGGAAAACTTCAAGTATTTGTGGGGTGTGAGGTGTTTGTCCAGACATTTGAACAGGACATTAACACGCATAGAAAAGAAAAAAGAGAATAAAAGCAGTGATGGATCATTGAAGTGTTTTATATTTCTTCTGATATTACTGACATGCAGAAAATAAGAAGCCAGAATTTTCTACACTTTTTATCACATCCAGCTTTTCATAAGATGTTACCTAGATCCTTTCTTTTATCACTATTTTATCACAAAATTTTTGTGGATGTCTCAAAAGAGATTTTATTTTTAGGACATTTTGTAGTTCATCTTTAAGTAGAAATCTCAAATGCAGTTTTGCTGTTTTCTTTCTCTAGGTTATTTTTACATTTTCTACATATTACAGCTGGGTAATATAATACCGTACATGAACTAAAGCTTCCTTGCACACATAAACCAGAAGATTGTTATTTTATTTTACGGCCACCCCAACTACATACTAAAATCATCTGGGAAAGTATTTTCTAGTGGTTGATATGATAGACAAAAATAAATTGTTTTGTATTTTATACCTAATAGGAAGACGTGTATAAGAAAAACAGTAGCAATCAGCAATCTGTATGGTACTGTACATGATTAAGAAAATATGAACTAATAATATCCAGATGAGAAACTGCATACAACACTTCAATATTTTCCTCTAATTTTCTGTTCTACAGCAACAATGAAGGAAACTTTATCTTTTCTTTCATTCTTTTCAAGGTAGAACCTAATATTTCCTTAAAACTGCATATGCCACAGGGCAAACCAGCAAGTAATAATGCTTTGTGAGGCAGGTGGCGTGTCTGTTGTTCTGCTCAGTTGTTGGCAGTGCGATTTTCAGTTAAGAAAGGAGCTGTTTCATGGAGCAATTTTAGAGACATCAGAGATATTAGATTCTTCATGCTGATAAAGAGTGTTAATGGAATGAGAAGAAAAGTGTTTAAATACAAATATTTAACTCATTTACCCTGTTCTCCTGTTAGTATATGGTGTACTATTAGTCTTTCCTCCATCCCTTAGTCTGCAGCTTAAGCTACACTGACATGTCTTTTTTTCTGCCGCAGCAAAACCTTCTCCAGTGTTTATACTTTTCATGTCCTTGCCCGTGGATGAGCTGCCCTGTATCAAAGATTCAGCTAATCCAGGTACATATTATTTTGTGAAGCATTTTACTGCTGCTTCTTTCCAGATCATAGCAGATGCTGAGATGCTTTATTGCTATCAGTAATAACCTGAATTGTTAAACACATTCCCAGAGTTTGTAAGAAGGGGAAATCATGTAGGACAGAGGAACAACAGCAAATCTTATCTTTGGCCAGCTTGCTTTGGTGTAGCATGTTTCTTTAGGTCCTGGACAATCAATTTGCAGCATGTATAATGCTTAATGCTTCAGGGTCCTTTATTAGATCCTTAGATATTCCACAAAAGCTCAAATTGTAAAGATAGAAGAAGAACAAAAATACCAACAATTTAGAATAAGTTCATGTTAAAGTGTGGTTCTACTCAGAAAAAGGGACTGTAAAGCTAACATCTTTTAAATCAATAGATTTACTGATATTAAGTTGTATGAACTTCTTTTACTGTATTTTAATACTTGGTTGGCACAGTAATGCTTAAGTGAATTGAATTGCATTCATCTTGGACTTCATCAGCAGAGTCATGTACTTGTTAACCTCTGCATAATTTTTTGGAGCAATGAAACTTCACTGGTTTTACTGCAGGAATATTCCAAGGTATTACTGATTTGTTATCTGATGCCTTTCTAGGTCTACAGCACACTCGGAAGCTGCTGGGTGTCAGGTAGAAAGGACATGGTTTAACTGTCAAAGCCTAGGTGAAAATGCAGATTAGTGAAAACTCAGCCTGGAAATTAAGAGTGTTTGGAACAGAAATTGATGATAAGAAATGACAATACTGGAGCCTTGACATTAAGAAAGTCATTGAAGGAGCAAAGCCACAGTCAATGTCTAAACCAAATCTGGCCTGTGCTTTGGTAAAGCACTCTCCAGGCTACCTGCAGCCATCAGTGATGCAGATTTCAACATGAGCAGTCATATAATTTCCAATAGAGCTGTTCTATAGGAAATTCTGGCCTTCTGAAAGCCCTTCTCATCTGAGCTAAGAAAGCTTGTTTTGAAATTTCCTTTGGCAAAAAAAGAAAGAAAAAAGGAAATATCTGGTATCAAAGAGAGCAGTGGATTTCAGAGTCTCCGGAGGTGTCATGAAACAGAGGAACTACACACTCTAGATGGGGTATGGACAAACTCTGGAACATGTAATATTTGCTGCTGCTTCTTGGCTTGCTATTTGCTTGGTGGACATAGGCCACAGCTTTTCTAGGCTTTCTTACCTGGTATTGGTAGTCTAAGTTCCCGATGTTCCTATTAGAACTGGGTTGTCAGAGGCTCTCATCCTCCTGGGTTGGTGCAGAAGGTTAGGGAGCCACAAGCTTGATGTTTGAATGGTAGGATAGGATTGTGAGGAGGTCCCAGTCAGTGGGTCACAGGATCCATAGCATCACTATGCTCAGTGCTTGTCACATACCTGGGTACCATCTCCCATTTATCTCCTCCCTTATTCAAGAGCTGTGTTGCTCCTCCCCACTACTATCCAGGTGGCTGTACTAGTAAAAGTGATTTCTGTTCAGCCATTCCTTTCTTTTCTCAGATAGGGAATGAAGGCATCAGTTGCCGTCATGATTTGCTGTGGTGAAGCTATGTACTGCAAGCAAATGGTCTGGACACTGTGCAATGGAATGAAAACACTGATCCATTTCACATGGATTTTAACGAAAAAATAAGTAATATCTTTCACCACCAAAGGGGCTGAGCTGATGGCTTCATGATCTTCAACAGTGCCTTGGATTGTCTTATTTTCTAGAGTATCAAATATTTCAGTCCTAATTTACCTCAGTGCATTAGCAGAAATGGAAGAAATGAGGGTCAGTGCTATCCTGGTATTAGGATCCTTGTTATAGTCTCTGTCACATCTGGACCTTGTGCTTCTCCACCTTCATTCTGCATAAAGAAAGAAGAGCCACATTCCTACCCTGCTATAAACTAACTCTTCCATAAAGTAACCAAATAGATGTCAGCCAGTGGCATCTGGTTTCATCTCTAAATTGAATACTGGCCGCTGCAGCAGGCCAAGTCCTTTCACAAGAGGCCAGAGGGGTGGGAAAATAAGAAACTCCTACAAGTTTGTCTTCTTTATTAAAATAAATGGATCAACATATGAATAGACAGTTCACAATTCATCAGGGAAAAATCAATACAGAGGAGTTTTTTCACTACAGTTTATTAGACAGAAAACCTTACATGTTTAAATACCATGAGGACATGGGAAGCCAGGTACACCTCCAAATATTTCAAATAAAAGCAGAATTTTCTAAACACTGGCAGTGATTTTCTTTGTAAATAGGTTTAACCTTGGACCTTCTGTCATCTTGTATTTTTACACAGGAAATTAATTTTCTACATCCTCTGTGTGCATAGAGAAGACAGAGAGTCAAAAAACTCCAAGGGATTTCCAAAAAAGCCTCCATATAAATTTTAAAATTAAACAGATGTTATATGATTACCATTAAATCTGAGCCATGGGTTCCTAGGTTATAAACTATACATGATGTTCTGAAGTAAGAGATGAAATAGATTTTTTCCAATTACTGAAGCTTTTCCAGATCAAAAAGATCAGGGTTTAGATGAATCCATATAGGCCTTGTGTTCCAACAAGAGTTTATAAACATTTAAAATAAGTAAATGCTCTCACAATAGCTAGTAAATATCCATGGGTGGAGATGCTCTGTAGCTGTCCAGATATGAGAGAGTAAGTATGCAGTATCAAGAACCTGTCCATTGACACTGCTGTCCTCAGTGGGCACTGCTGTGGATCCCAGGTGAGCTAAGAGTAAACCTGTCTGCTTGCCAGGTCACTGGCTGCAATCTTTGTTCCATGTTGTAATTCCAGAAGAAATCCCCACATCTTGTGTTTTCTAGTTCAAAATTGCTACATTATGAAATTTTGTGCTGGAGGAAGGAAGTCTTTGAGAGAGAACTGTTCCCACCTGCTAGTGCCATGGAGCTGACTTCCTGCATTGCTCTCCTCATTGCCCACTGTCACCATCTGCTACTGCAGAGCCACCCTGAGCATAGAAGGCAGTTTCAAGTGAAACAATAAGACCAACTTATCTCCTCCCATCCTAGTCTATCGTCAGTGGCACTCAAACACTCTCTGCCAGAGTGATCCTTCACCACAACCAGCTGGCGTTGCAGAGTCATCATCTTGCACTCATTACTTTTAATCATTGCACTATCTTCTTCGCTTGGACTGGTTTGAAGTTTTTAAGAAGCTATTAAGTCACTATTATTGTGGTTATGTTTGTTCCCTTCAGCTCTTGACTGGTCTCTAGGTGTAACTGTAACTAGGTCTCTAGGTTTCCTGTAACTAAACCAGAACAATTACACATCATCCCTGAACATTTTATATGACTATCATTATGATTTCTGTGATGATTATTCTTAAAAGTCAGTGTCTACCCTGGAATGTAGATTCACATCATACAGTATTTGTCATACATAAAAGCCAGACATCTAGCCTAAACTGGTGACTAACTCCTTCTTATGCTGTATAGTGAACAAGAGAGGATCTTTTATCACAATCTATGCTTCTTATGCTAGTGTAGACCAGATGGCTAATAGTAGATGAGACAAAACCAGTCTAGACCACACAAGTAACCTGTAAGTTACATATTCTTCTACTATGTTAATAACTTTAGCCCATGTACAGATATGGCTGTGGAATTACCTCAGCAATCAATATGAAAAGCTGGGCACAATTGTCGTTTCAGTAATCCTAGGGAGTCAGTCGTGAAATCATAGGAGTTGTATGACAGTGAATACCGTGTTCCTCAGAGATGGGATTCATGTCGAGGAGCAGGGTGCTGGGGATGGTGCTTGTTGCAGAAGAGTGTGTGTTTTGGAGCCTGAGAATAGAGGGGGAATCATTACATATGCCTTCCGTGTTGCACTTCACCTCAACTTCACTCTCAAGAGACAGGCTACTGGTCTGGAGGCATGACGGGGAAGTAGCATAAGAGCGATAGAAAGACAAAGCCCAGAGGTGGGAACAGAAATATTTACAGTGTGCAACGGGGAGAAATGGCAGGTCTGACCTTGTTTGAAAAGTAATTGGAGCTGTGATGAGAGCCATTCACCTGTAAGAGAAGACCTCCAATGTGCAAGGGAAAAAGGAGACGCAAACTAGTTCACATCAGTTTTTCTTGCAATTTGAAAATTAAACAATGCAGTGGTTATTAGTGAACTGCCTGAATGTCATAGAAATAACAGGAGCCTCTGCACTATGACCTGATCTTCTATGCCAGGCACCTATTTCTGTTCGACAGAGAGGAATCCCAAAGTGTGGTCTCTGCTCTCCTCCATGGAGCAAAGACTCAGTGGATGTAAAAATTTATGATTTTCATCCTGTTGGCATTAGATTGTCTCTCCAAGTCATGCCACAGTCATTTCAATGCTGTAGACTTTCTGTGCCCCAATGAATGGTAACTTTCCATGCTACCTTTTATCTTTTCAAATACATCCCTGTTCAGCCTTCTTTTCCTCTTGATTTCCTCCATCTGGTTTTCATCTGACCCTGAGCAGCTGTCCAAGGTGTGTATATATATCCTTTTGCTTGTTTCATCTTTGCTGAGATGCCTTTCTGCTGAATATTTGCTTAACATGATTTTTATTTGGATACATTTCATTTTTAATCTTACTTCTGGCCTTCATGACAAAGCTCCTCTGTCGACTTCCCATTGTTTAGGACCTTCAAGTGTGAACAAAGCAGTTCAGTGACTCTTAAAAATAAAATAAAAAAAGTAACTCCATATAGCATGCAGTATTGAGTAATTAATCCCATTAATGTTACGGCTTTACCTCCCAAATGCCGTTCAGCTAAAAACCTTGCCTAACCCAGTGGGAACGTCTGGGAAAATAGGAGGGCTATTTCTTTTGCAGGGTTCTTTCCCCTTGGAAACATCAGGTAATGCATTGTGGGCTTTCTGTGTTATGTCTTGGAAAGGAAAAATAGGAGGAACAATCTGGGGGCTATGAAAATGTGCCACATTGCCCAAAAGCTCAGATGAAAAAATGCAGGTTTCCTCAGAGACCTTTACGGCTGTCCTCTGAATGTTCTAACAACCAAGAAGTGCTTCCCTTTTTGGAGAGACTACTGAAGCACAAATGGGAGAGCCAGAGATGGCCTCCTAGCCATGAATTATTGCATGGACTCTGCTCATACTTCTCATGTGTTCCCTGACTTGTCTTCTCGATCTTTATCATATCAGCACACAGGAATCAAATCCATATTATTTGTTTTGATCACTGTATTTTTTTCCTGTGGTAAACCAATGTTTTCTAAGGATTCATATGTGTAATTACGAGGAAAAGGAAAGTCCATAATGTTGTTTTGAAATATCCTACATACAGTGTGTGTTTTCTGTCTCTTAACCTCAAACCTATTAATTTATTGTTGTTTTCCTCACCCACAGACAACTAGCTTTCCAGATAAATCCAGGCACTTGGCATATAATGCATCGTTGATTGTGACTTGCTAGACTGAGTACTGCATTGGAGATGCTGCAGATGGATATAGAGAGTATCTTTCGGCCGATCCATCACAGAAAGAATCAATGGTTTAAGGATCAAATTGACTCTACAGAGGTGCTGAGACATCAGGAATATATTGGTGTAATACAATTGGATTTTTTTTTGAAAGAACAATACAATATATGGGTAAGAAAGAGGTGGAACAGAAGCACAAGCTCACATTGTCAGTGGGATGGAAAAATTGAAACAGCATAGAGAAAGAACAAAAAAAATACCAGGGAAAGGATTCTCTGTACTTAGACATTTAGAGGTATCATTTATGGAAGTTTTGAGCTCATACATATACTTTGATGTGTGCTGTGCATACTTTTACCTGATTAGTCTTTCAGAAAGATAAATCAGATACATTTTGGACACATCTGATTTTTGGTGGTTTTTGTTTTCTTTGGTTTTTTTTTTTTTATTTAAGAGCTTCAAGAGAATTTATCTTCATTTGAAAGGATATAAGTTTAACTTTTTCCCTATTTTTTAAAACAATCACCTGATACCAATTAGAATTCCTTTACTGCCAGGCTGATTTATAGTACTGTAGTACAGCACTGAAAATATGAAAGCAGAGAAGCAATATTTCAAAATGCAGCATAAATTCAACAATAAAAATGTATATTTATAACCTGAAAAGTATGATTTCATCTTGGAGAATTACCAAGCTAATAGCAGTAATAAACATGATTTTAGTTGTAACATATTGTACTTATTAAACACTTCAGGGGACTTGTGAATAAATCAAATCACAAGATCATTTCTAGATATTTGAACATATTTTTAGTTATTTTAAAAATGTGGAAAACTATCACAACTGGTTATCATTTGTTCATGTTTTCCAAAAAACATTTTAATCATAAACCTTATTGTTACAACTTTCAAGATACGGGGCCTATGCCTGCAGGCTGAAAAAGTAACTCCACTTAATAAATGTAGATTTAATATCTTTTGGAGATAAAATTAAAACAGAAAAAGTATGTGTAATAATGTGAATTATACTCACTATCCCAGGAAATCTTGTTTGCTGTAGAAAGGATGTTTCAGAGGAAGGCAGAGAAATGTTTTAGTAATAAGGATGGGCCATAACCAAAACCCTGGAGCCAAGCTCGTGAGCTACAATATGGAAAGTTTGAATTCAATCTCATACTTTGTGGATTTATCATGGGCAGAACTCCAGCCTGGAGGGATCAGATTTTTCTCATGGAAGTGAATGAGTGAAGGAACAGTGCTTTTTATTATTCATTACTACTATTATTACCTGCAGTACAGCAAAGTCCAGAGGACGCAGGTAACACTGACACTCCATTGTGCTAGGTACTGTGCAAACACACAATAAAAGAAAGACCCTGCTTTGGGAATGGTACAGTATAGGCAACCAATATGAACAATTGGAAGTGGAGCAGAGATGGTGAAGCAAGAACACACCACTGAGTTGCAGAGAAACTAATAGAAATTGAAGTTTGTACATGACTAGAGTTCAGACATACAGTCAAACAGCATTTCCCAGTGCTCCAGCTGTGTCTGCCAGACAAGCAATGAACGGCTGATCCCTTTAGGAACTAGACTCCTTAAGTTATTTGGTGTTGTTTGAGCACCATGGAAGCCGTTTTTTATACCAGTGTACAATTAGCAGTTCACACCAACTAAGAACTTGGCTGTGAGTCTTCTGCTTTGTGTATTGTGGGATAGCGTGGCCCACTAGAAACTCACTGATGCAGATGGCATAAGTCTGAAGTCCACGAGGCAGAAAAGCTTTTTCCTTGTTGACCTGTTGTAGGATGGGGATCTTGCTTTGCAATAGTCACTTTGAAAGCTATGTTAGTTCCTTTATATTTCTCCTCATGTCCGATCATTGCTTAAGAACAAAAGAAATATTCCTTTGATTTTGTTTCCAGTAGATTAGAAGAGTAGGATTATAGGAAACTACTGTTTTCCACCAGCCTTCTTTCCAGCTTCAACATATTTTGTCCTACTATTTTTCAGAGTTTATGGTGAAACAAATTCCTCTGTAGTGTGAACACTACAAAATGACAACTTCCAGCCCATAGTGAATTGTTCTGGCTGAGTTAAAACCCCTTGAAAATTAAGATTGTAGTAGAAATACTGGTGGAAGTCTTTATGGTAGTGGCATGAAAAAGCTCTGCTGTAATGTTTTCTGGAAACAGAGCCATAACGATTTGTTCAGGAATCTGTTCTGATCTCATCATAAAGGGAAAACTGTTCCTATTGAGTTTAATCCCAGATCTCTTATAACCCGGTGCATATTTCCAACAGGCACTATCAATAGAAAAGCAGCATTTAGAAAATAATCTTTTTTCTACAGTACCCAGAGTTAAGAACAAAAAAAGAAAAAGGATCTTAATCACATTCTTCAGAAATAGCAGGACAAGTAAAGTACAATTAACTGCTGCTCTGTGAATTGCAGAACGAGGTAAAGCCATTATTGCTACTACTGCTAGGACTTGCACTGTACTGACAGTATGGTTTGAGATCTTGGGAAAAAGAACTGACTGGCTTGGTGAATCCCTAGAATATTTTCACTAGAGGTGCAGTGACCTGTATATATGTTGCTGTGTGAAATAAATGAGCTTACTTTCTTCACCTACCTATCAGGGAAAACGAGTAGTCTGGGAAACAACAGGCTGAAAGCAACTAACCTGAGATATAAGTATGTTGCTCAGGAACCTACAGTGCAGGAGTATGACAGATAGCTCTAGATCTCAAATGAGTCAATAGAGTGAAAGGGATACACTGTAAAGTGTGAAAATAACAACGTATTTGGAATTAACTTCTGTTTCTATCTCCTCACAGTTTGAACTACATAGTGCAGACATGTCCTGACAGACCAAGGTAGAACAATATGAACCAAAGAAAATCTCATGAGGCTCCTCATAGGAGAATGAGTTTAAAAACAGAAGTAAATTTGTAATCCACACCTGAAAATACAAGTGTAGGAGAGTGTTTCATCAAGAGAGCCCACAACAAACCTTGTTGTGTATCTCTGGCAAACTTGGGAAAATGAGAGAGTCCTAAGGGTATCAAACACACACCACAGCAGGAAAGTGGCATACAAGGACCACAGACTATGAATGCACAGAAGAACAAAATGTTACCTTACGCAGGGACTGAACTTATAAAAATTTATCTTTTTTTCAAGATTGTCAACTTTCTTAGTGCCCTTCCTTTCTCTTTCTTTCTCTCTTTCTCTCTTTCTCTCTTTCTTTCTTTCTTTCTTTCTTTCTTTCTTTCTTTCTTTCTTTCTTTCTTTCTTTCTTT
>WTSP01010335.1:0-21949 GCA_025331215.1 Actenoides lindsayi
TCCCTGTCCTTCTTGAACTGAGAGGCCCAGAACTGGACACAATATTCCAGATGCAGCCTCACCAGGGCAGAGTAGAGCGGGAAGAGAACCTCTCTCCACCTACTAACCACACTCCAGGATGTCATTGGCCTTTCTGGCCACAAGGGCACATTGCTGGCTCATGGTCATCCTGCTGTCCACCAGGACCCCCAGGTCCCTTTCCCCTACAGTGCTTCCCAACAGGTCAGTCCCCAGCCTATACTGGCACCTGGGGTTGATCTTTCCCAGCTGCAAGACTCTACACTTGCCCTTGTTATATTTCATTAAATTTCTCCTCGCTCAACTCTCCAGGCTGTCCAGGTCTCTCTTAGATTAGAAATGGGACTGACCAGCTTGCTTGTGGAATAAGAAGGTCTCAGAAGCAGCTGCATTCAAGAGCAAGACATTCCTAATTCACTGGTAATGTCTCAAGCCCAGTCATCTCAGCCTGTCACAAGTGGCAGGAATTTCTAGTTCCCCTGTGCTCCTCCTCCCCTGAGCACATCCTCCTGGGAGGAGGAATCAGCCATTCATCTTACTCATGGACATGGAAGATGCTTATGAAAGAGATGAACAAGGAAAGGGAAGTACAAGACAAAATAAATGCTTTCAAAAGAACAACAAAATAGATTAAAAACTGACTCCATGCCAAGCCATTCACAAAGCTTACTGCACCATTGTCTTTTTCCTCTGCACTAATTACCTTCTATAAGCATATCCAAACTTGTTTTTTCCTTCTGTTTTTGGCGTAATCACACATGACCACTGGACGCACACCAAACGTTAAGCATAAGCAATTCCCAGTACTTCAACATCAGGAAGGCCAAAAGGGGGGAAAAGTTATATTAGTGTTTCTATCTCATCCTTCAAGAAATCCTGAAGCAGGTTTTAGAGGAAGTATCTTCAAAGTAAGGAAATAGGAGGAACAACAGGCTAGTACATTATGTTCCCAGCTGACTTTAAGCAAAAGCAAATCCAGACAGACAGGGAAGGACTGTGGGAATGGGAAAAAAAATTAAAATCCCCCTTTAGGAAGTACCAAGAGAAAGACTAACAGAAAGGGAGAAACTTCACAGTTGCAGAATTGCAACTGATTCTTGTTTCAAATGGTGCACCTAGTTGATTGTCTCCTTGCTATTTTACAGATGGATAAATCTTTCAATTCCTAAGCCTACTCCAAGCAACTTCTTTGATGTATTTTTGTAACGTAAGGAAAGTATGTTACAAGTAACAAGACTCATAAACCCTGGTGATTTTAATCCTTTGCTTTATGCCATTCCACTGATCTTTTGTTTCTTTCAGTACTTCAAGAATGCAAAGGATTCAGCTCAGGATCCAAGTTTTGATGGTATAATGATATAATTCCTGAACTTTATCATGACATCACATTTGGGCAAATGTCATTTACAAATTTATTTTTATCCATTACTCATGGGGGTATAACATGTTAACAGCACTGTCTTCTGTCTTTTCAGCTAGTACTCAAAAAAAAAAAAAGTTATTTATTTAGTTTTATTGACTCTAGCAACTGTCTTTTTAGTTTGTTTTTGTTTTGTTGTTGTTTGTTGATTTGGGGTTGGTTTTTTTGGTTGCGTATAAACCAAGCACCTCAAGAAAACATGTGGTGCAACACAGTTCTTCTGGTGGAGTATTCAACTATTTTAATGTAAACTAAGGATGTTGGTAAAAACCTTTGTTGCACAGATCTGCAGACACACAATGCATTAAATACTTGTTCGAGGGCACACTGAATCAAAACAAAATCAATCCTCCTCCAAATCCAACCGAATCCCATCCATATTCCTCTTCCCAGGAAGCACAATGTAGGTGTTTGGTAGCTAAGACAGCTTGGGCAAAGTCATCTTTGACCTTTGTTTCAAAACAGTTCATAGGATCAGAGCATCATGAGATCATTCAGGATGAAATGGACTCCTGCCTCTTCCTATTCACTCAAAATATTCTTTACTCCAACTACCTCCTCCAGTTCTAAAACCTAAATAACATATAGGAAGAATTACTCTTATATAATTTAAAAATCGAAGCTTCTGTAGTTGTCATCCCAGTTAAAAAGGCACAATTATGGATTAATTACAGCCAATTACAATAATGCATATTAATATCTGTATCACTGTATATGCCTCAAATACTCAATCAGCTTAAAAAAAATAATAATGAAAAGGACAGATAAAGGTTTCCATTCAAAAAGATAACGTAAAAGGAAATGAATGTGCCATTTGGGTATAAACACGTTCATTTGCAAAACACACATGTAGCATCCATCAGAAGAAAAAAAGGCCTTTAGCTCATTTACAGATAATTTACTATGGCACATTCTTACCACTATTTTATTCTTATTTGAAAAGTTAGTCTGGATTCCTGAGCACACTGACAGCAAACAGTTTATTTTTATGTCTTTTGCTAAATTTCAGTGATCTTGAACCTTTAGGGCTAAACATCTCTGTGACAATCTATTTCTGTCATCCAAGAGTTTCACATTCTTTGAGATTCAAGGGATGGTGTCACTGGATTTCCCAGTGACACGACATGCTGGAGAAGGGAGTTCAATATTACCCCAGACCCCGCTCCATTATAATCCACTGTAAAAAAGTACCTCCGTCTCTTCTGTTGGTAGGAAGCCATAACAACCTGATATTTCCCTGTACAATTTTCCATGTGGTCAATTTGATTTGTCAGTTCTTTAGAATTTGTATCCTGTTTGAGCAGTCTCTCTCCAGCATGTTTTGCCTTCACCTTTCTGCTTAGACTCCTGCAATTCTGAACAAAAGCCTTCAAACTTCTGACTCTCCACAACACTAAGCCCTGGACTTGAATACATTTTACTGTTACACAGGGAGGTTTTACAAGGCATTATTGGTTCTGTATCCAAAACCAACTTGATACTCATATGGTAGGAACTGAAAGGGAGGCAGTTTGTCCTGTACCAGTGGAAGCTGAGAGTCCCAGCTCTTTCTGTCTGCACTCCCTCCCTACTGAAAACCTCAACCCACTGTCTGTACTTCCAACTGGCCAAAAGCTGACCACTGACTATTGCCAGATCTTGGTTTATTAGGTTGGTTGTGGTACCACTAAACTGTAGATAAGCAGTTTCCAAACAGTTCTGAGAACAAATAACAATTTTCCTATGTCCCTGTACAGTATCGTGCAGAAATAACCACAACGCTCTGCTGCAGTAGTTATGAGAAATGGTTATTAATTTTAATTGGCCTAAGCTAGCTTTTAGGGAAATTATATCTTCAGGCTTCATCACCTATCTGAATAGCCTCTTTTTGCAGTTACCACTGCTATTCATTGACTAAGAAATACAGCCAATGCACTCCGTATTTCCTCACAGATTACCAACTATATTAAGCAAAGATGACTGGAAGCAAAACAGAAATAAAAAAATTAAAGGCATTTTGAAACAAATCAGCTGTGATGCTCATTTATAGGCAACTTATCCATAGGCCTCTGTCTGGGGGAGTAGGACGAGGCTGAAAATAAACTCCAAGCCAGCAAACCACAGCATTTCCCTTCGTAAAAATTGCACACACTTTATGTTGAGGAACAAGCTCTGGGTGCCAGACAATGTATCAGTGCCTCCTTTCTTTCTCAACTCTCCTTCCAGGTTCCTGATGGAATTAGATGTAGTACACAATCCCTCATTAGAAACAAAAGTGAAAACTGTCTTGGTATCAGATTCAACATAAAAAGATCCTAGCTGTAAGGGACTGATAATTTTTAAGGTTACCACTGCTACTGATTTTGAAAGACAAACCATTTCCCATTGTCATGCCTATTTTACGGAGTTAAAAATCAGAACCTCTTCAATTTTTACAGTTCAATTTTAAGCATCTCCTCTTAGTCTTTGGACACGAGCCCTGTACCAGCCACAGGTGACGATGTATCAGAAGATGAATCAAGGGTTATCAGAGCCAGGTAGCTAGGGAGAAGCTTTACCAGGGCTTTCCCATCACCCTCCTTCACCCGCATAGCAATAAGCCAGTCGGTGGGAAAGACACAGGAGCTAAATGTGTTCCAGTCTTCCTCCGTAGGGTTGCTGGAACTAGGACATTGCAGAACATCATAGGAGGCAGATTTACCCCAAAAAACAAATTTGGCATTAATACAAAATACCTGACAGTTTGGAGACTAAAACTTAATCAGTACTGAAAGTCTGTGCTTTATGAAAAGTAACCAGTAAGACACCAGCTCAATAATTCAATGAACTGGAATCTGGGGCTTCAATTTTTTTTCTGAAAATATCACAGTTTCTCCTAGGCTCACAAACTGAACAAGTGGCCTTTGCAAGGAGTAATTTAGTAAACAAACAAACAAAGAAAAAAATTACCTTGTGAATTAAAACTACTTTAAATAGAATCTATTTCGACCACAATTCATATTAACATGGCCAGCTCTTACAGAATGCCTTTTCAAGGAAAGAAATATATTCCTTGTGTGTTCAAGTATAGAGTCATAAACCATATGAGACCCTATTTATTTCAAATTTCCCATGATGCCATTTACTCCAGCTTTTAACCTTTTATGTGACATTGAGCTATTTTACAATCATAAAATAGTAGAAAAAACGACCTGTTAATTTGAAAGGGACACATTACAACATCTCTCCCTGGCACTATAATATTTTAATTTCTTTTTTCAAGGCAAACCAGTTGGAAAGTGACCATCTGCTAGTCTGTTAGCACTGTTCAAGCAAAGTAATGCACAAAATGTCCTCTTTTCCCAGCAAGAGTAGGACCATTAACTGAAAGGAATTCAGGATATTGTCATGTGAGTTTAACAGATTGATTCAAAGAAAAATAAAAATCTCCTTTTCTTTAATTATTGTTAAATATACTGACTATAAGGTGATGATAGGAAACTACTGCACACTGTGTGACATATAGAGCAGCACAAGAAATCTGAACCTATTTCAAAGAAATAAATTATCAAATTTTCCATGCAAATTGTGTTCTTTCTATTTTGAGTGTTGAGCTAAATGCAAGCACACTTCTACAAGTACAGTTCCATTTCTCACTTTGAAATACACAATGTGCTTTAGACACTGGGTAAGTTTTCAGTATCACTTAAGGTTTTGAATATTTCAAAACAGTTGATAACAGCAGTGAAAGAGGAAACTCTACAAGCTCTCCATGCTGATAAATATAGAACTTTTTGGATGAGTAGAGCTCAATGGAGCCGTAATCTTGGCTGGCACCTGTACATGATACCATAACACATACAGCTAGAACTGCAAGTTTGTGAGAATAAATTAAATTTAATTCACATCCACGTTAGCACTTTAAAAGATGTTGTCAGTACAACTTTGTATGCATGCAAGCCACTGCACTTTTGAAAGTTTTATCCTAAACGTTTAGAATTCAAGCACATTGTCTCCAAAGGTTAGGAGATACGCTGGACGGATCTTAATCGGCCTTTATCCACATTATTCATATCTGCACCTTCTCAACATACCTAAGTCAACTGCAAATTAGACTGAAAATGAAGTAACTGCACTTCAAATTGTTAAATTCAAAAAGAGTTTCTCGTATCTTGAATTGTGAAATACAGCAGGTGTCAAATGCCATTACCAAAATATATTCCAAGGTTGCCTTAAGTCTGCAGTATAGTTCACTTTAAAAGCTTTTTTCCTCTTCTTCCTCTTCCCACTCTCACTCTCCCTTTCAAAAAATAATTAAGCAATTCAGGAATTTACACTGGTAGTAAAATACTTGCTAAACATGAGAGACTCTCACCTGGTTTTTGGAACAAACAGATCTTTTTGACCTGTTATTAATGATGCAGTAGTCACATCCGTTTGCCCAATAAATGTGAGAGCCTTACTGCTTCCCTTGTTTTTCTTCATAAATTTCATAATGGCAGTAAGGCACTTTAAACTGTGTGCTTCTCGGGGAATACTGCACTTCAGGGACTGTTAACGTCACTCTGCCTTCAGCCTGTAGCACCCTATGTGAGGTACCATAAACACTGAGAAATGCTCTGCCTATTGCGTGCCACGTCCAGCAATTCTCCTGTCCTTTCTGTCTGAAATTCCTGTCTTCTCAAGCCCTTCTCAGACGTGTTCTCAGCAAGTCTGACTGACTCGTTATGATTTTTGGACGACAGACTGGTGTTGAGCAGTACGGTGTCAAGTTATGCAACAGCTTCATTCACGTGGCTGAAAATTCAACTTTAAGTTCCATTAAGTCATGATTAGGGAATACTGCTCACTCAGATGCTGGATTCTGGACCTTTCTGCCTAGAAACTTACACTATTCCATATGAAATTTCTTGTGCTCTTTATTGGTGTTGAGTTTCCCCAATAACTACGCATTACCAGGCTTCAACTAAGTCAAGCAGACCTTGCTAACGATGTTTCTTAGGATTCAAGGCACACTTTTAACTGAAGGAAGGTTGTTGTCATTTCTGTAACTTCTTTACCAAAGGGTCAGATAATTCGGAGCTATTTTGCAAGGTGCAGAGTAAAGTTCTAATCAAGCAGTAAACTACAAAAGCTATGCAGAAGACAGAGTGATCCTCCAAACGTGCTGGTATGTCAGGCAGCAATTCAAAAGTGACATTACCTACAATTGCCTTAGTTCTTGGACTGGCTATATCAGACAAGAGGGGAAAGCCAGATGACACTATGAACTTACCTCACTGTGAAGGCATAATTGCTAATTCTCTGTGTGGCTCTAATTCTCACACAAAAAGACAGGCAAAAATACACATTTATTCACCGTTATGTTAATTTTGTTAAAAAAACTTCAGTAGTTGATCAGCTGAAAAATGCATGCAATTTTGAAAGGTTTTTGAAAACATACATGTCTGACTTGACCTCATGACCATTTTCTCCTTCAGGCAAACCAATATTATAACCAGAACAACACAGGAGGATGAACATTGTTGGGGAGCTGCTCACTGTGCCTGTCATACCCCGTTAATGCAACTTTGATTTGCCTTTGTTCTGACAGTAGCAAACAGCTGCTTGTAAATGAGCCACAGTCCCTGGGCTGCCTCCCATTATTCCACACTTTTGTTTGACAAGGTCACTTGCTGTGGGGATTTTGGGGAGAAAAGAGTGTGCAGCCTATAGAATTAGAGTTAAACCACAGGCAACCCAGCTTGAATGCTCTTACTATATTTTTTTTCATAGTGCTGGCAAAGCAAGAATAACAAAGAGAAAATCTTTTGCTCTGTGTGCAAGTCAAACTTTTCTTTTTCCCAGTGTTGATTTCATAATCCTAAAACTACCTTATAAAAAGCAAGTCATGTTTCCATAAATCCCCTTTCATTCAAATCTTAACAGAGTTTACAGGAAAGATGTATTTAATTACAAAACAGGATTAACAAAAACAGATTAATACTGTTTTGTTCATCCGCTGCTAGAATTCATCAGGAGACAATACCCAGCTATAGCTAACAGCAACTCCAACAAACACTGCAAAAACACGAAGAAACAATCGAAAAGATTTATGCCAGTTTCCACAGGAAATTGATTTATTTTTGATAGGAACCAAGACAGACTAGTCTTCCAGAAACAAAAGCATCTCTTAAGCGAATTACTGCTGTGATAGCTGCCCGTTTGAGGACAAGCAGGCATTTCTTTGACTTGGAAGTTTTATAGTGTTTAATTAAACTGTAAAATCAGTTTATGAAGACATTAGGATAGTATCTGGTGCTATCAAATCATCCCCAAACCTTCATTTTCCTTTTTGACCTGTGGTTTTAAAGACGGGGAAAGCTGTCATTTAGGATAGCCTATTTCTTTGTGACAACGGTTATTTTTGAAGCCACGCATAAACAAGGAATAGGAGGCAAATATTCAAAGGGATGGCTGATACCACGGGAGGAGACAGCCAGTGGCAGTCTGCAACCACAGATGAATCACAGTGGAGTGTTTTCAGGATTTACAAGTGAAAGAAGGAGAGGTGGTAACTTGAAAAAATGTCTTTCAGGCTCTTCAAGGAGGGTCATTGAAAACAATGAGTGAAAAATCAGTCCAAAAACCTCCCCCAGCAGCCAGCTGTGCTATTCCAAAGGGACTGTCCCAATTGTTCAGATTTTTATCTCATCGGCCCAAAAAGTGACTGAGTTTTTCCTGCTCTTAATCGTTTGCTTCCTAGTGTTTTGTTAGGCCACTAGAAGAAATAATGTCTTCATCACAAAGGCCTCTGCATCCGCATTAAAAGAAAAATGCACAGACATCTCTGTAATCTTTGATTTAATTTCTGAGTTGCCTGGTGTTCTCAACAAAAAAGCACAGACAATTGTTAGACAAATTTACACGTCTTCCCCAGACAGACTGAAAACTCTGACTGGGCTGGGAAGATTATGTTTACAACCATAGGATAGGATGCCTTCTACTCTCTTCCTTCTTTCAGCTAACTAAGCTAAGCTTAAATCCCGCTCTCCATCACAAATCCTACAGCAGCCACCTCCATGCAGGTAAGGGAAGTCTTCCCAAGTTTCAGCTGGAAGTAGTTTTCCTTGTCAAATGCTGGTTACGAAATACATAGTTAGAGAATACCTGAAATATTCCAACTGAATTACACTTGAATTATCCACCGCTAACAAGTAGTCATCAACAACAATAAAGTCTAATGATAATTCATGATGACAACACTCACTTTCCAATAAAGCACACTGAAAACATTCTGTTAGTGACTGCCAGAGTGCAGGATGGGAGGTTGTTAGCCTCATTTGTATTCAAAGGCAGGCAAATCACTAAAACACATTTACATCCTTCCATCTTTCTTAGTGCATGTCAACAGCAGGTGGTCTATCGATACTACCTTTGAAATAAGTGGGTGGTTTAAATTGCCTTCAAATTTCAGTAAAAACCCTGAATTATAGAATAGACCTTGAGACTTAACTTTCCTGCTTTCTTTGTGTGGGCTGTAATAGAACATGAGTAAGTACAGGACTTACTTTGTTCATATTTTAATCTACCTTAAAAAATAAGTTTTATACATAAACCTAGGCACCTTCATCTTCAGTGTTAGCAAAGACAGTCGCAGATGCAACCATCTCATCAAAGCCAGTTACAGAAGTTTACTTGCAAAGGTTTGAGCAAAATCTGCAGAGATTACGAAAGACTTCTATAGATTTATTTTTTTTTAAAGCACACATTTTTAGGATAAGCAGATGAAGACTGACTCTTGAATCCTTCAATGCATGTGTTTAAGTTTCCCTGCTGCCAGCCCAGTGGAAACTACTACTCTGAATAGATTACATTCACTACAGACTTCTAGGGACATATGTCTCCGATTTTTCTTTGTGGCACTGTGACTATTCCTAACAGCCAGTTTAAAAACACAAATGTCTTGTTGTCAATCAGGACCAATTTCTGATGAAGTGAGAAGAAACACTGCCTGAGACAGGAATCAAGGACATCTTCATGCCCAAAAGAGTACACAGCCAGCAGAAAGAAACATCACAAGTGTGTTTATACAAACCCAGAATAGATTAAAGTAACTAAAACCAGCATTTGGTTGCTTTTCCTCTGTGATGTTTACTTTCACATTTTGACAACTCCCACAAAATTTCTGTGAAATTCAGTGTCCGTCAAAATTAATACTTTGATGTCTGGCTTCAAACTTCTATGAAGAATGGTGCCTTTTGAAAGCAAACACAGAGGTCAATAATAACTCTGCAGATTATGCTAAATGAGCTTCCACATTCTGAAGAAAAACTTAATACATTGTCCCAGTATCCCTGAGAGACAAAGCTGGGGTCAGTCCCCACAAATCCATTACACTCAGAGAGGGTTTGTTTACTACCCTGTCCGACCTCGGTTGAGCATCAGTAAAAACTGACAGGCACGATTTGCATTTAAAGATTTGAGTAAGGTTTGGTTCCTAATAATAAATACACATATTTGTTTCTATGAAGAGGATTTTTCCATGTGAAAAGAGGTCAGGATGCTGCGGGTGCCCCTGTGCACCCTCATATGCATAAAGGAGCATGCACTTCACAACGAGTTAAAGATTGTTTAAAGACCAGGACAGTCATTAAGCTGTATTTACTGTCTAGACAGGAACAGCTCCACCTAACCATTCCCAAAGGTTGTTAGCATTTCTAAAAATTAAGCAGCAGCAGGAAAAGGTTACGATCAACTTACTAATTAAGCTACACTCACAGAAATCTAGAGAGGAGAAAGGAATGTAAATTCGAATGACATCCCCCAGTCTGAGTACCAATCCTTCAATACTGGTCTTCCTGGGAAACCTTAGGACTGAGCGTTTGTGTGCAAGGTTGATGCCCAGTCACAGAGCTGTACAAAACAACCCCATCAGCTTGAGACAGATACAAGAAAGCCCTTGGAGTTTATCTAAATTACTGGGAGACACAAGCAGCGTTTTCATTTCATTTCTGTACAGTAAATCTGCAGTCTGCAGCCGAGTACATTCTCTGGTCGGTTTTTTAGCTTTTGGTGGTAAAAGGTGAATTCAAGATAACTGCCAAACAATGAAGCACGTTCAACGCCTAAGTTATGATGTTAATTGTACAATAAAAGCAGAGATTCAGGCCACTTTCACGATGCTTAGCAAATTCCCAAGGGCACCCAGGAAAACAGAACTCCTCCACCCAGCTCCATTGGCAGCAACTGAGATAAAAGAGATTCCTTCTGGTGACAAACATTACTCAGAAATTCCTCAGCAAGCGGTGAGACAAGATAGTCTGAGAGATCCCTCAGACTCCCAGGATGGGACAAAAAGCTCCTCTTCGGCTCTACAGGTTCATGTGGGTGGAAACCTTGAGTAAAGCTCAGAGAGATCTTTGGTTTCCATTGCAACAGCGTTCCTATGTATGATATGCAGCATCTTTTGTACTTGGGGGGGGGGGATACTGGGGATGAGAAGAGGCTGTTGATGAGATAATAATTCAATGCCAAGTGAAGGAATAACTGCGTGAGCAAGGAATGGGTGACATGCAGAACCGCTGGCATCCTCACCTCTGTAAACAGAATGGATAAATGTAAATTACACTGTCTAGTCACACTAAAATTGCTGTTTAAATCAAAGTTCAAGTATTTAAATTCTCAGAAAGAAACCTGTATTTAGACAGTTAGTTTATCCTTACTTATATCTGTATTTTTATTATTAAAGAAAGGATAACTTAGTGATTGGTAACCAAAGAGATTGATAAAGATTTTGAAGTGAATTTGCACTTCCCTTTACCAATTTCTAGGTATATCTACCTCAATAATATTTCTGTTGAGATTTTTGCATTGTTCCCTTTGTTATACTGGAAAGCATAAATAACTATTTTTATTTTTTTTTTAATTAAATGAATATCAAATCTTACTCTTATTCATGCTGGCCCTTTTGGGGGAAAAACAGACTGGAATTCAACTAAACATGCACCTCTTCAAATCTTGTGGATTACTGTAATTTAAATTAAGTCATCCAACTTGTTTTTTACATTACAAATTGAAATATTTAAAAAAGCACAGCATTTTCTGGAATGAAAAACTGAATTGTTTGCGTTTGGTGATCAGGTCATGCAAAATTTTAAAACCAGTTTAATTTCATCTCATTACATCCAAAAAAATCAGTTAGCTATCAGGAAAAAATCAAAACAAAACAAAAAACAAACAAACAAAACCCACAAAAAAACCACACCAAAGATTTTTCCACTTTCACTGTTCCTAGATAATGTTACCTTTTAACAAACTTGTTACAGAAGTGGAATTAACACAATAAAAGGAAATTATAAATAAAACTCTAACTACTTCTGTGTCTGCAGAGGACAGTGCTCATGCCTAAAGCTAGTCTAGCACCTCCCAGACTTTTGCTCCCAACCAAATCGATGCATTCCTCTTTCTTGAAGAGGGAAGAATCAAATCGGTAGTGCTTAAATATTCCTTATTAAATGCAAACCAAGAAGCACCTACAAGGGAATCACAGCACCTGCAAGAGGCACAGCAGTGCCCCTCCCCAGCCTCCCCTGCCTGCTTTCCTCCCTTCCCAGACACTGGGGAATTAATAAACCCATCTCCAACTCCTCACATCACTACTGCTAAACAGACGCTAATGACTTTTTCTCTTTTTTCCTCCTTCCTCCTACTTCCCTGTAGGCAGAAGTTGATAATGAACTCTGTATATGGCACTGGCACGCTTACTGGGGAGAAATAATAAACTCTGCAATTCCACATCTTCTTTGCCCATCTCTCTGGGAGGGTAGATTAATGGTGAGGGCTACATCTTCTCTCCACTCCTCTCTGACAAAAGGTTAATAAACCACTCAGTATTTGCATGTTGTGGAAATGATATGTGTGGATTAATTAGCATTTCCTAGGTAACACATTAATACCATTGTGACTTTTCAATACCAAGTTGTTCCACAGACCTATTATAGTATTGTAACCCAAAGGCAGTTGAGGATTCATTCATTTTAGGACCAAAGAAATAATTCTGGCTACAACTACGGCTGTAACTTGGCCTAGAACTGAGCCCAGACAGACTACTGCATCAGATCAGGAGCATGACCAGGAGCTGAGTGACCCAGTTAGAAGCTTTTACGCCTTCACTCCCTTTCAAGATCACCGGCAGAAGGCCTTCATGCTTTAAGACAATTTATACTTGATGGAGCTTGGAGGATACATAACTAACATCAGCAACGGGCTACTCTAGAACAGCATCTTTCAGAGTTTCTTTTATCTCTCCCAAGCAAACTGTTAACAGAAGGGGCAGAGCAGACCCCTTCAGCCTGGAGATTAGGGTGACCTAAGAGGACATAATCATTCATCCCCTGCTAGGCACAGAAGAAACATGCCAAGTTTCCAGCTCCTTGTGTGAGTGCTCCTGCTTGGCATTATTTTTGTGTAGAAGGTGGGAGATAGCACCAGCAGCCAAACGAGAACCACTCCCAGCAAGTTCACCTTTGAAAGATGCTAATTGCAGAAACAAGTGTTAACTTCCAGATCTGAGGCTGAAGGAAATGTGTGCAAGCAGTCCTGAGTGCTAACTCAGAACTAAGTACCAGAAAAAACACATTTCCTACTGGCTAGCAGTGGACAACTCCAAGTCGAACAACCTGTGACTTCAGATCCCACTTGGGAGTACCACCAATGTACAAGGGGCACAGTGATCTTAAGAGTGTGGGACCACATACCTAATGAAAAGCAAGCTGAAGACTGAACGTCGGATCTCCAAAGCTCCCATGCCAATATTGCACATCTCTAAAGATCACTGCTTCCAGAATAAGCAATTACTTACTGATAATAACTAACTATGAGAAGAAAAAATGCAAAGATTGGCTATATGCATATATATGCCAACGGAAAAGTGGCCAAAACTAAAAATACACTAAACACAGTATCTCAAATGATCTGTACAGTCATTTTTTATATGATTTGGTTGTTTCCAGGAAAGCATCACACAGTTTCAGAGCAAGGTATCTGCCAAACTAACAAGAGCCCCAGAGTCAAAACAAAAGCGCAAATAAGTATGAAAAATCAAATATCCCCAAACTGTAAGTAGACTCTATTGTCTAAAACTGCAGGTGCTTAGAAAGAAATTATTTCTTAACTGTAAAATAAACATTTACAAAAGATGACTTTTTCTTCATCTGGTCTTCATCAGAAAATTTTGCTCCAGTCTCAAAGCAGCAGCCCACAATTTTTGCATCTTCTAGCACACACACAAAAAACCCCAAAACCAAACCACAAAGGGGGCTGTCACTGGGGATGGGAAAAAGAAAACCTTGAAGAGCTGGCTCACAGTAACTAAATACTTCAAATCTAGATTTTTTTAGTCACTTCAACATGTTTGGAAGCAATTCAGGTTGGCCCAGAGCCATTCTCAACCCAACAAGTGTACCTCACCAGCTGGCATGACACAGACAAGAGCCCCCGACACCTCAGGAGGGAACAGTCAGGAACAGATCGGGTGAATTAATGCGGCACTCCAGGTTGCGTGCCTGGGCAAAACTGTTTGTTCTTCGTCTCTGGTTTCAAAATCAGCCAGTATTTAAACTGCTTGCTCTTCAGCTCAGATTACAAAATCAGTATTTTATGTTTTATTGTTTTATAGTTCGGCGAGATCAAGCAGAATTAGCTTATAAAATACTATACTGTCTATCTTCAAGACTGAGGGAGGGTGTGGAAGCACAAAGTAACACTGAGCCCTTAACGTACTTGGGCAGCTCTGGGCACACTGAAGTTTTATGCCATAGTATACTTCAGCAGCTGTTGAAGTTACTATGTACACCCAGACAAATAAATCTGGGCAGTCAACATCAAAGTAAACCTTGTCTGCATTAGCAAACCAGGCCAGGCCCACTGAAACACATTTCTCCTGCACTGCACTGGGAAGAGTGGGACTGGAGGGGTGCAAAGATGCAGGTATGCACCAGGGACTGGGGCAATGTAATCATTGCAAATTTTACTGAATTTTTTTTTTTTTTAATGACATTTTTCAAGATGTTTTCTTGGATCCACACTGAACTTTTTGATCAGAGAAGACTGAATATAGTAAGCCAGGAGTGAAGGTTTTGAATGAAGGAGAACAGAGTTTCATAACTGTCTGCTGCTGGAAAGCGGGTGGGTTTTGAGGCCCCCGTGTTTTGTGCAAGAGCTCAATGGTGGCCTCAAGTCACCTGGGACATCAGGAAGCAGAGGGGCTCAGCAGGAGAAGTCTACTGCTCCTCTGAAGTGAAACGCCTGTCACATTACAGAAAGGGCTCCGAATCTATGAACTTCCATCACATGATGTATAAAATCAACCCAAGAGGACGAAGAGGTGATTTATTGCCTAAGTACCTACAGGAGGGAGCAGCTCACTAGTCACTACCCTCATAAACACAGCCAGTAAAGGCAGAGGCAAGCAGAACACAAGACAAAGCCAGGAGGAGTTGTGCATGTTTAAATGTGAACACTTTAAAGCAATGAGGAGCACTTTGAATAGAAAACTCAGTTCCTTCTGATCCGTTCTGAAATTCAAAGTCCATCCAGGATACATACTGGGACGTACGCATGTCCAGTATGAATCCCTAAACAGGACAAACAACCCAAATCATCAGCTTTATCCAGGATTTGAGAAGGTTACTTCTTGGGCAGCGAGCATTAGAGTCTCAGAGCTTTTTTGTTAATTTATCAGATCAAGGATCTTTCAGTGGAATGGCAGAGCCCACCGTTACTAATGACAAAGTTAAAAACAAATTTTAAAAGATAAAAGAAAATGGCAAAGAACATCAGTATTACCCCTCTCTAGTTATTTAATGTAATATATTTTGGTATAGTTGTAGCTACAGTTAAGTAATTCAAACATTATTGGTATTTTAAGAATCAGTGGTTCAAAAATACTTTTTGATACACTCCAGTGTTACTTGTTCTAAAAAATGAACGCATGGGCATTACAATTATTCCTAAAAGAGGGAAAAATATAAATGAAAAAATGACTGTTAGTCTACATTACCTTTCACAAGAAATAGGAATTTAGGCTATCAATCTTGAGAGAACACTACTTTTAGAAAACTTGGCCACAGGTTTTATTTTCTAGTTAATTCTATTTTCACAGTACAAGCATGACTTCTGCAAACAGAATTGCTTCAACCCCTGGCTCCAGACCTACAAGAGAAAATCCACAAGTGTGTACATGCAGTTGTTTTGTAAGGTCTCAATTTTCCAGCAATTGCTACTCACTCCTTCCAGTGATTACCCAGTCAAGTTGCTTATTAAAGCACTAACAGGATATCTCAAATCTGCCATAGACATAATCCTAGGGGTGCCTCTTCTGGTCTCTGGATGACATCACAGACATCCCAAAGCATTAGTGCTACACTTCCCTTTCAGTTGCATGAGGCACCTTCTAGCCAACAGCCCAATTAATCACTAGGATGGACTTGAAAAGGAAGTTGAAACCTTGTTTGGATAATGAAACAGATTATAGGAGGTCTATGAAGAAATAGTGCCATACAAGCACAAATTGAACGTGTTCATTATAGTGGTATAATACGCTTATTAGAACTTTAGAAAAAAAAATTAACTGCCAAAAATCTTGATTATAATTTTACAAATTAACAACTTCAGGTATAAATGGATGTGGATAGATGAAGAGGTCTGAGGAACCCGATATGGTCAAATTGTATGCTGTTGAGAATCCACACAATTTAGTTATTTATCGTTATTAGCTCCCTGAAAGTGCTTTAAAAAAGGCATCTTTTACACACAGATTGAATCAAAGAGGTTGAAAAATAAGAGGAAAATGTCTTTCTAACTGAAGATAGAACACATTTTAATATCATTAGCTGACAACTGTTGATCCCAAAATATCCATTTTATAGTTTCTCTTCAGAATTTCATTGCACATTAAAGAATATTTTAGCCCAGCCATGTGAGGCACTGGACTAGGTACGGTGAAGTTGGGGACACATCCACAAGCTCACCTGGATGTTGTTTTCCCACAAAAGATGTTCTGTCTGCATGACTTCTTCCATAAAGGTAAGAACATCACAAATTCAGAGCAAAAAATAATCTTACATGATTTTGCACTCTGCATTTACATCCAGTCAAATGATAGTTCATTGCTTATTCTCACTGCTAACTTGAATATTTTTTAACTATTCATCGGATTCAAAATAGCCAAACCTCACTATCTAGTTTCTCTGAATTTACTTTCAAATATAAAAGTGTCTGTATTCCAGTTACTCTAAGTTACTGTAGTTATAATTGTCTGTATTCCATGAAACTGGTAATATACTCATTAAAATGGGAGAATATGGAGGATCTTAATATTTTTTTCTATGAGACTGATGAACATTGACTACCTTTCTCATACGACCAGATGCAAACCTACTGTAACTCTGGTCAAAGACTCTGTGCTACTGAGTAATCAGAAGACAACAGCTCAACTTTTTTTCCACACTGTTATTGAATTCACAAATAAAAAGCAATAAAAAGATGACGACAGGAAAGCCTTAAAGTACCTAGCATTATACCTGTTTACATTTCTTTTAGCTCCAAACATATAACCAGAAGTAGGAATTAGTGGAGGCACTAAATGCTTGTTAATTCTAGGGTTCATATGTATACTTTCAAACTCTCAGGAAAACAGGAGATATTTACACAAAGTCATCAAAACACATCTGAAGAGAAAGCCAGCACTGAGTTCATAGGTTGTGAAGTCATTGCAATTAAAATGGTTCTAATTTCAGAAGAATCTGGTCTGGAATCTCTCACCTGCAGGAATACAACTACCATGATGTTTGAATTCTATTATTTTACCTTAATTTAATTTCAGGGTTTTTTTTTAAGGAACAAAACCTTACAATATCACATCTGTTAAACTGCCTAACAAAAAGGGCATTCGACTGCTTAAATGGGCACTAAATTCTGCCCATATAGTCTCACAGGGCTGGTAGGCTCTACTTTCATGGATAAGCACATCCTAAAGAGATTACAACATCTTAGGCAAAAGGCTATTGAGTTACAGTATAGATTAAATTACAGAATTTGGTAAGAGTGTAGTATCATATAACAGCACATCCACCAGTTTAGTTCAGGAGATAAATTACTAAAACTATGCAAGAAACTGAATATCCTCTTATGCCAGTTTGATGCATTATTGATTTTTTTTCCCCCCTCCATCTGTATTTCCAAAACAATTTTCATTTAATTTTCGTTATTTAATTTCCATCAATTCAGGCAATTTACCTACTTTTTTGGCTGTTGAATGTCTTTGTGCAGAACACATTTAAGTTACTGACTGGAAAATTCTATCATAATCATGCTTTTTTTCTTCTAACTATTGGCAATTATTCTCCCAATCCACTGACAGAGTTAAAACCAACTTAATTTTTATCTATGAAGAGTGGAGGAGAGAGAAAAAAAGACAAATTATGGGAACACAGACAGTTATCAGTACTCCAGCATTCCGGGTTACTATTCATCCAAAGCAGCAATTATCCCTTGATTCAGCTTACCAGGAAGTCACCTATTTAATTTTTGACCTTCTGTTTTAACAAAGGTTTCATAATACAATTTTTGCCTTTTCATTTCAGTTGCTTACACAGGATGCTTTACTGCTAAAATAAAATCATCTGTATTAGATCAGCCAAAAAGCTCATTATTCATACTTCAGGCAAGCAGAGCAAAGAAGACAACTCTTTTAAAGCACTTGGTCCTGTTAAGTCTTAATAACAAAAATAATATTTCTAGGACATTTGTATACTACAGGGTAATATGAAGCAAGCCAAATACAATAACAAAGAATAACAAATTTAAGTATTTACAAAAATATGAGTCTTTATGGGACCTGTTCAAACATAACCCAAGAAAGAAACAACTATATTCAGCCTCTGGGAACTTTTACTAGACACATTGGTTTACATTTATATTAGATCATAAAACATAATTGATATTTTTAGAAAAACTGTTTAAATTAGATGAGGAAAAGCTGCTTCAGCAGTGACTTCATGCTGGTCAACCAGAATGCAATACCATCACCTACATAAACGTTTCGTATTTGGAAAAGGAGAGTATTTCATAGAACCAAAAGTGAACTACCAGAAACAGGGAAACTAGAACTTTAAGAATCTTCCCAGTAAGAATATAAAGTTAGAAGCGTACTTTAAGACAGACAGAAAACATCTGGCAAAACTGCAGCAATATTTTTTGCCTGCTAAGATAATATATTGCAAATATGTATTTTACCAGTCCATGTGGCCTGAGAGGCTGCAGACTGTACAATGATCAGGCCTAATTGTATAATAGCACAGAAGAATTTGAGATCCCAAGATTTCCTTTTACCTGTAATAAACTATTGTTCAGTTCATTCAATAATGGAATATTCTATTTGGGTCAATGATGGCAGATCAGGCAAACAAAAGAAGCCTTTATGCTCCATCTAGACATTGCAAGGTGCTTATTCAATTTCTTCTGCATCAGGGGCACTGTTCCTTACCTAATATGTATACATTTGCTGAGTGTTATTCAGCCTTTGTTGCTGCTGACCCTCACTTGGCATCTAATTCCCAGTCCACCGGGGTATTCATGCTTGATGGCACTGATGCACACACTGAATGCTTTATTTATTTAATGATACAGGGAATGAAGCTATAAACTGCATTAGACAATATCCTGTTTAATGACACCAGTGGTCGGCATCGCAGCATTACTGACCCACGTCTACAGCGATGAATCTGTCATTGGAATTTAAGAGGACAGTGTATAATGAGTAGAGATAAACATAGCAATAAGGAAAGAATAAGGTTTCAATTCAAAACCCTATTTTGCATTCCTCCGGAATATCGTTATAGTATTGAAAACGTTGTGCACGTTTTTAGGTTCTCTGCTTTCCAAAGATGCACATTTATCTTCACTGTTACTAGCAAAAAAAAAGAAAGAAAAGATTCTTCAAAATAGCGCAGTCCCTAGTAAAAACTGCTGATCCTACAATGAAATTTAAGATATAGCCCTGTGTAGCTATGCAGAATTGTTTTAAAGCACAGTGCTCTGTGCCTAAAGCAGTAGAAAGCTGATTGTAAACAATTAACATATAATTTGCTAACTAGTGAAGAAAAATACTGACCTTTAGTCAGCTGAATAACTTTGTAATTTATAACAACAGAAGTAAGTTCACCTAGACTGGTACAGAATGGCCTTTCTCCCAGTTAAGCTTTTCAAAACAGCAAAACTCACAGATGATATTCAAATACTCTCTCAAAAGGTCTATTTTCTAAACCCCAACAAAGAACACTTGACCAAAATACTATGGAACTGACCAACAGAGCTGTGATCTACTGAAATCTCCCTATTCAAATATACTGACTAAAGGGAAATATGGCACAAATGCAACAACAGCAAGAGGTATTTTAGAGGAACTTAAATTATTCTGGAAGCCTGGGACCTAAGATCCATAACAGCCTATATCATCCGTTGTTTTTAATTATGTCTTTTAAAAAAGCTCCCCTGCTGTGCTTCTGAAATACTAAATGGCCTCCACAGCTACTTGGCATAACTCATTCTAATTCATGATTACAAGATGGTATTTTCAGACTATTCCCTCTTTCCCAGCAACTACTTAAATAGAAGGGAAAAAAACCAAACAAAAAACCCTATATCATTTTGTCATAATTCCTATTTAAGCCATCCATTTGAGGCATAAAATTTGAAATGCAATAAATGCCAAGCCACAGTACATAATATTTACATTATGTTTCTGCAGAATTCCTGTGTGAAAGAATTTTTTTTAAATTAAGCATGCTGATTTTAATACTTGCTTTCAGGGGGAAAAAAAATCCAATTGTTAAAAGTTTGACTTTTAAGCAGGATAGTGTGAACTGAGTAAGATTTGGTTCCAATTTTATTCTTCGTTGCAAGATACAGAATTTTCAAGTTACAACCACATATATTAAAACTACAATGTTCTGCTCAATACAGTAGATACTACATTTCCTAACTACACTTCCACCTTTAAATGTGAAAAGTTAATATATTTAACATATAAGCTGTGACTTCAACCCTTACTTCTAAGAAGGTTACACTCTTAATATTCAAACAAAACACACTGGAAGACACACCTAAAGGAAAAGCTTAAATTACTTTGTGTGACTTGTCCCCTGCAGGATTACCCCCATAAACACTGAGAGCCTTTTACTTCCTTTATTCTCGTCTTATTCTTAAAATACTACCAATCTCTTCTTTAAAAAACAGTGCCATTAAAACTCATATCATTTGCATAGGAGAATTACCATTGTTATCTCCCCAAGAAAAGAACAGCAAGGTAATGGAAAGGGAAAGGAATAACTCAACGCTTGGGGTCATAAGGACTAAGCCTCAAACAAAAGCAGAATACAGAGTATTCATGAATTTGCAACTAGTCCGAATGTGCCGAGGACCTTGTTTCCCCTTGCTAAGCTCTTTTGTGCCTCATGTAAGCAGAAGTCAAGCTAACCCTGAAAGCAACAGTATCTTGATTTTTCTGGACAGTTTCTCTGGTACCATGTAGCCTGAGCTCTGTTTATCTGGAATAATGCTTGACAGCTGCATCCCCCAAGCACATGCTCCGATATGATGTCCCAAGATGGGTGAAGCCTGTGTAACAAAATGAAACTTAGAGCAAGACAGCCCAGTCAGACTAAATCCCTGCTTCACTCAGTCCTTTTTTTGACTGACAGACATGGGGACTGTCTCTTGGTAACTTGCAGAGAGACCAACAGGTTTACGGAGGGGAATATAGTGCCATTCTTCACCTTTTTTCTTTTTCTTTTTTTTTTTTAAACATTGATTTTGAGCAGCATGTTAGAAAGAAGGAAGACAGAATCAATAGAATTTAAGATGCTCTTGTAATCGGGGTTTAACATCATAGTAACACCTCTAATCAAAGACAGGGAACCCTTTGTGGCATTTTGACATCTATATCTATCATGTGGATATGGTTTTTATTGAGCTGAATTAACAACTTTAGTCAAATAATTAAAATCTAGCTGCCCAAAATGTCAAAGTAGTTTAACACTTCATTATTCTTGCAAAAGTGTAATTGTTATCTGCACATTATTCCAGCTGTTTTGTGGGTTTACAATAAAAGTAATCAAGCAGTAGAACAAAAAAAGAAATTGTAAAACAGCAAAAGAAATAAGATCACAGTAGCCTCCCACATGTTGAAATTAGCACAGATTTTACTCCATGGAAATTAAATCCACCTATAAAAATTGATAATACCTCAAAACTATAAGCAAGGGAATACTTAAAACATCAAATCCAACCTGGGTTCTATTTTTCTCCTTAAATAAAAAGGGCCATAAAAATCTCTCATTTCCTCCCAAAACTGGGAGTAAAAAAAATATCACAGGTTCTATCCTTCAATTTGTCTTCTCATATCCTGTTGCAGTGGGAAAATCCAATCCTCCAGCTCCAAACTGAGATGAAAAGGACCAAGGCTGTCTTTTCAAACGGCATTAAAAAATAATAATAAAGAAAGAAAAGAGA
>WTSP01010335.1:22049-48433 GCA_025331215.1 Actenoides lindsayi
CTAACCGAGAAAACAAAAGAACAAAAGAAAAAAGAAAAAAAAAGAAAAGAAAAAAAAGAAGAAAAAAGAAAGGAGGGAAGAGGGGGGGGGGGGGGGGGGGGGGGGGGGGGGGGGGGGTTTTGTGGGGGAGTGTGTAGTTTGGCTTTCATCTTTGTTGCTCCTCCCTTGTTTTGGCTAAGTGTTTTGTGGTGTGTATTTTACGTTCTTTACAGTGCAAGTGGATCACACATGCTGCATAACTGATCAGGGTTCAGACCACATTTCTGTAGGGAGGGGCAAACTAAAGTTGGAAACTGCTGCCAGGGGTGGGGGAGAAGGGTAGGATACTTTTTTAAGTGGTCACACCAGCTTATTTTAATCGCAAATGGGTATAATCTCAGTTTTCTATTACTCTCAGCAGTTGAAGGATTTCTTAATTTAATTAATAATAATTGAAATATAAACAAGGCAACGGGTATTGATAATTCTCCGTAACAGAGACCTCTTTGCCCTTCCCTTCTATTATTATTGGTACTGATGTGGAAGAGCATTTACACTAACAGATATGACCTTTTCAAAACGCTGAAGTTAAGTGTGAGACAGGGGAGGGAAACGAGATGAAAGATGATGCCAGTGCCAGAGTCATCTTATGTTAAAGGCTCTGCTTAGATGCGTAATTCATACTGCTGAACACAGAATAATTTGAGAGCTGAGTTTTCAACAGACTGTAGAAATGGTGTGTTTTGTTTCAGGAAAGGTCGTCTTCACTGAAAATCTGGGAATGTGTAAGAATATAAAATAATTATATCAAAATAAAAATTTTAAAAAAATTACACATTTAAAAAAAAACTTTGATGCCTTAATTTAAAAAATAAAGTATATCTCATTGCCTATTTTCTTTGACTACCTTGCTGCCAATTATTTTGAGCTTTACTGATACATATCTTTGTTTCAGCCATGTTCTTTCCTTACGAACTGCATTAAATTTAATGAGAGAACCACACTTTCCATACAGATGAAAAACGGTTCTTCATAGTCATGTCTTTTTTTTTTTTTTTTTCCCCTCCCCTTCATTTTTTTCAGTTCTCTTATGGTTTTAAATGTAGAGTAGGTATTTCAAATCATGAGACTTGTACCACAGCAGTAGATACCCTACAGCAAAACACTTCCAAAGGGTGAAGCGCTGTCCCCAGATGCACAGCACAGTTCCTTATTTATTTCAGTGAAAATCTTGAACAGGCAAAGACAACAAAAAATAGTAAGAACCTGGGGAAGAGATTAACTTTAAGTAATAAGAAAAAAAAATAGACCTAATCTGAAATATTTCTATTCATTGTGGAACGGTGCTGACACACTTCTGCAAAGCAAAGAGTAATGAGACAATTCTTTCATATTTCAACAATGCTAACTATGCCTAAAGACTGCAGTTTAAATTTCTGGCAAGAAATTTTCATTCCTGTGACTTGGATCCAAGTCCCAACAAGCACCTGGCTGATAGATCTGAGATAACTCCCAGACTGAGTTTATAGGTTAAATGAATACACTCCTCTACTACTCACTTTAGGCTGAGTAAGGTAAACTGAATTTCAATAAGAAAATCTGGAAAGTGCTGTTTGAATTGGCAAGGAAATGAGGAAGGAAAGTGGGAGGTAGAGACTAGCTGCTGAACACATCTGCAGCCTCAACTCTAAACCTTTCCAGAAATCCACAGTCCTACTAGATGAAGTGGCAGGAGGGGGAAGATACAACATGTGCTAAAGAATGCTCTCTTATCTGGACTGGCCACTAAACCAGCATTAAGTTGAATGCCTTGATGCTTCTGAGAGATTAAGAATTGCCCCAAAGGGAAACACTGCAAAAGAAAGGGATTAACAAGAAATGAGTTCTAAAAAGTTTTTGGTTTTGTTGGTTGTTGGTTTTTTGTTTTCTTTTTTTTTTTTTTTTAATTGAAGACAAGCCAGAAAAAGAAAGCAACAGCTGAAGGGGAAATTAGAAAGAAAATGAAACTCCTGTACAAGGATAAGGAATTGAGAGGGTTCAGATCTCTCATGAGATTATTAAGGCTAACAACCCAATTCAGAGAGATGCAAGATCCATGTTACCATTTCTAAGCCCTTACAGCATCAACAAATCTGACTGGCTACAATGGAGAAAACAAACATACAGGAAAATGTTTTAATTGTAGTGCTAATACAGTTGCTTTTACTCTTTATTTAAAAGCACACTGTGTTCATATGGCTAAATGCGGGGGTTTTTTGTTTTGTTTTTGCATCTACCCCACTCAAGCACATCACTGTGAAGAAACCTGGACTGAGCGACTATGGGCTTTTCTGCCTCCAGACACCTTCTGAATATTCTCAACCTCACAAAAACTAACCAGAAAACCTGTATATTATTTGTTTTTCATCATTTTAGTGTTCCATGGGAGAAACTATCACTCATTACCTCTTGAGGTAATGGGCATAAGCTGGAACACAGGAAGTTCCACCTCAACATCAGGAAAACTTTCCTGTAAGAGTGACAGAGCCTGGAACAGGCTGCCCAGGAAGGTTGTGGAGCCTCCTTCTCTGGAGACTTTCCAGACCCCCCTGGATCTGTTCCTGTGTGGCCTGCCCTGGGTGATCCTGCTCTGGCAGGGGAGTTGGACTTGGTGATCTCCAGACATCCCTTCCGACCTCTACCATTCTATGATTCTATGACTCCAAATATCCCTTGCACACAACCATTTGGACTGAGATGTAGCAGCATTTCCTACATAAGAAATATTTTCTTCTAACTTGCAGGAGCATCTTGCTTTGCTGCTACCAGTCTCTCACCAAATGGGACATCTTGCTGCCTGCAGGGCATTAGCCAGGGGAACATATTCCTCCTGTCTGACATTTAGAACACCACTCCCCGGGCTGATGCTAGCAACTTTTGCAAGAAATGCATCCCACTGCTGCGGGTCCAGGGTCCTGAACACTCCCTGTCCAGGACAAGTAGATAACCAATTTAAAAAAAAAAACTGAGAAGTGTGAAAGAGTCACATTCCTGATTATAAAATTGGGAAGACTTTAGAAAAGAATGTAAAATACAAAAGAAAAATTGTAGAGCTTGCTTCCCAAGGAAACCCTTCCTAGCTCTCACACCGTCTTGGTTTGCTTGGCAGGTTCTTGAGCTCCTCCTCTACCCATAGCTCACTTGCTTCAGAGAGTTACTTGAAGCTACAGTTCCTCTGTTCCTTTGTTAAAGATGGGAGTCCCCCCAGGGCAGCTCACAGCACTTGCTCAAGGCTACCTTCCTCTCCCTTCCATCAAAGTGACATATCTTCATCTCCTATCAGGCATCTTTGCTTTTCACAATTTCCAGCACTAGTCATATCAAATATGGCTGTGGAAGTTTGAATTTTCCACCTCCTGCTTTCTAAAGTATTCTTTTTTTTTTTTTTAAATTCAATTAAGTAGGACACCACTCTCCTTGCACTAGGGAATCAGGTTTCCTTCAAATGAAACTCAAGATTTTACTATAATGTACAAGTTCAGATTATAAACCTTACATAGTTAGAAGTGTTTAGCATATACATAGCTTACTTATTACCTAATGCCTCTTCTTAGTGTTTTATGCAGGTCACATGCAACATATGAATAATAGAGCTAACATTTAGAATGCCTATTCCAGAAAACCAAAACTATCCTTTAAATAATGATTATATTGTAGCTATAAGATGTAACACAGTATAATACTAAAGACAAACAGTAAATTCTAATTACAGGGCATAGAAATCGAATTTACTTAACATGATACATTGAAACTTCATTTGAACTTTTTTGTCATTTTAAGAATTACTGTTTAACATATGAGGTCATAAACATTACTCATAAAAATCACTTAGTTTTTTCCAAGATAAAATATTTTGCAACAAACATTTCCCATCTATTTCATTTAGAGGCACTTTTTTCCTATTAGGAGTTGTGGAAAGGAGCGAAAAGAAAATCATGGTTTTGTGAAAGTGTCCAGTTTTCTCTGAATTCAGTTTGTTTCTACATGATCTATCCCAGCTGAGCTCACAAATTTCTCAGTAAAACTTACAAAACAGCTATAACAAATAGCAGAAAGACAAGAAACGTCTGGCTTGACTTTCTACTCGGGCTACTGCAGGATGAACAGATCAGTTTCCCAGATAGCTATTCATGCCTGGACTGGGAAAGTCATTATAATGAAAATCAGAGTTAAAAGGTCACAGGCCTTACCTGGCCTGGAGGTATTCTCTGAAAATCCTGTTTTTCTTGGTCTAGGAGTCACCTAATAAGTGACCCCTTGAACAAGGTAAATAGAGTTCTTCAGAGGTCTGAAATAAATTCTTAGGTGCAAGATGCTATTTGGTCTTCGCTATTCATCCATTTCCCTTGGGTTAAAGCAGAAACAAGAGCTGAAAATACCACTGTCATAGTCTCCCATTACTACATTTTAGGCACTTAAAATGAAGATACAGTGCCTACTGACATCCATAAACATATTCTTCGTATAACACCTCAGAACCTACAGTTTGCACCTACAACGAAGCAGTTGCCTCCACCTCTGTAATCACATCAACCAAACACCTGGCTCTTGGGACAGAAAACTGAAGCTCTGTAGAAACCAGGACATGACATGAGACTGAGGAAATAAAGAGTTTCAGAGTTAATTTGATCCATCATCAAACTCCACTGCTACAGAAAAGGGTAGCCCTGTGTTCTCCTCCACTTCCCCATCAACACCAAGCCCCTCGTGCCACTCCCAGGGCTAGGAAAGGATCTGAGCCCCAGCTCCTGTCAGCACAGGGCCACAGGGATGGCCGTGCACACTGGGGAGAGGGGTAATCAGCAGTCATGGCTGGGGCAGGGGAGGAGCACCCCCAGTTCAGCAGTAGGGCTGAATTCATCAAGCAACCGGGATACCCATTTCAAGTCTCCAAAGCCCACAAAGCAAACTGACCAGTGCTGCTGTTGCATTTCAAGTAAACTCCAATCTTCATGAATTAGCCAGACAATTCCACCTCCAGAATCAGATTAAAATTTAAATTAGAGTTAATTGATTGGAAAAAATTCTATGAGAAGTTAATTGTTCTCTGAGCTTGCTGAATTGCTGCCTACAAACTCATAGACAGAAAACAATACAGATTAAGCACATGGAGAAAGTTTAAATTAATTTTAGGGAGCTGGATCCAATTAACATGAATATTTATTTTCCTTTAGATTGGCACTAACAGAAACATGCATTGCCAATAGTTTAGCTATGCAAAAAGAAGAGAAGGATCTAATCCATTACATCAAAACCCACACGCTGATTTTGAAGGCTGTCCGATTTGCATAAACTAACTGCATGCTCAGGTATTATTCCAGATTCATTCCTTTTAGGACTACAAATTCAGGGTAGTTTCCCACCTGTAAGGTGCAAAAAGATAGATATAGATATAAGTATCCTTTTGATACCTGCTGAGATCTTAGTCAAAACTGTTCATCTATGAATGTATATTTTATGCAACAGATGCCAGAGGAAATGACTCAACTGTAAGTGAATGAATTTATTTTTTAAATAACATTTCCTTTAGCATCTTTAGGTTAAGCAGAAAGGACCTCTGAATGCTCATCAGGGTTCCAGCATTTACCCTCTATATTTTAGGGCAAGTAACTTAACCTTCACTTCCATGATTTTTTTAATTTATAAAATGGAAAAATGTTAATGCAACAAGTAGAAGTTAACTGTTCATAAAATGTTCTGAGGAGTGGAGAGCTGTACTACACTCTACTGCACACCTGCCCAAGTTTTCAAGCTACTGTTTTTTTTTCTTTTTAAAATTTTCAAATTTTCTGTCTGCCTCCCCACCCCCCCCACCCCCCCCACCCCCATTAAGAAATTTAGTTTTAGTTTAGTTTGCTAACACAAATGCCAATACAAAACATAAACACCCCTCCAAGCTCAGCACAAGAGTAGCAGGGGATGAACACAGCCAAGACAAAAGCAAAAGGACACAACGATTAATTCAGTGGAATCTGTGCATGATATAAATGTGACCTTTGATTAGTCTTCCAAACAAAGGCAGAGAGAAACATTTACGAGGAGGCATTTCCCAGTTAAGTGAGAATTCTTCAAATGCTGTATATATCTTTTTTTTAAGGTTTTTAAAGCATTTCGTTCTCCCTGATTGAAATGGAATTTATACACCTAAAACATTCAGAAATACAGCCACAATTGTCAGCCTTGCCTCATGTATTAGCTAGAGTCAGTATCTTGAGCAGTTTTACTCCTACTCGAAGTGATAATGAAATGGCAATTTTTCCTAACTGCTGAAACACAACCCCCTTGTTTTCTTACAGTAACACTGCAAACCAAATAGGTTACAGAAGAAATGAAAGACAGGAAGACAGAGATATGCTTGGATTTGTTTTCACAAAACCAAATGAGAATTAACCTCAGAAATAACCCAAGATCCTTTAAAATAGACTTTGGGATCGATACTGATGGTTTTTGAATATACTTAAGACCACTACTTTTAAACACAAATTATCTCATAGCAGCACAAGCTCAACATGAGCATATCAAGAGATGGTACGAGCCATTTTCAAGCTAGTTAAAATCAAAAGAAAGGTATTGTCATCATTAGGCTTTTTTTATATATATACATATGTGTGTATATATATACACACACACAGAACACTTTGGTTTGTTATTTCTGTGTTGGTTTTTTCTCCTTGCTTTTGTTTCTTTGGGTAGTTTGGGGTTTTTTTTAATTTACAAGTTACTATATAACGACTCCTGAGTGCTAGTAAATATTAACTTGCAAACTAGAGGCAAGGAAAAAAACCAAGCATAAAGGTGCAACTATTAATAAAATTGTCTTGGGCATACATAAATTACTGAGATGCTCCAGTGAAAATCATGAATTCTGGACTGTACAGCATGCCTCAGAATAAGAACTGTAACTCTTATGAGAAGTCTGGAAAAATGCAAGGAGAAATCATACAGAAACAGATGTTGCACATACAGTAAGGAATGTATCTGTTCTATAAACAGCATTAAAGAAAACTAAAAGGGCAACTGGATGACATCAATACCTCTGAAGTTTCTTTGTATTCATTTTAATAAATAAAAGGTAAAGGGAGGCATAATTTAGATGTCTGAATTACTGGATTATGAATTAAAAGGCTCATTTTACCATTCCATACTCAAACCACAGTCCTATTACACATAAGACTGTAATATGAATTCTTAAAGAATGAGAAAATACTATCAGTTCTGCAAGTGATTAAGGCTAGCCCAAAAAGAATATGTAAGGCAACTGCTTTGGAGAGCCTGCCTTTCTGTATAATTGACAGATCAAAGTGGTATTAGTAAAATTATATAATCCTGTTAAACTGGATCTTGGAAAAGGAGTACTGAAAGGCAATTTAGACTGTACCACTTCCTTAAACCACCACATTCTATTTATTTTAACTTGCAAGTCCTTGCAACACTCTCACTGGCATGTAGGTACTTTCTGATGAAATCACAAGACAGGACGATCAAGTTTGTTATCAGAAGAACTCCAATGTAGCAAACACATGGACACATTTTTCTCAAGATGAGGAACAGCAGTCTTCTGCTTTTCACACTGACAAATTTTATAAAGACAGAAAAATTATCTTAAATTTCTCTTCTGTTCTCCACTAAAGTCTTAAAAAAGAAACAAACAAACAAAAAAAAAACCAAAAACAACAAAAAACCCCCCATCAAACCACACACAGATGGCTGGAGATTTCTTACACATTCTGCACACTGTAATGTCACCACAGGACCACCTGCAATCCTGTACTGGAAAGATAGCTGTTCTCAAAAACACCTGGGTAAGCTGTTCGCCCAAGGACCCCGTCCTGGAGATAAGAGGTAATTAGCAAATGAAACTATGTCTAGTACCCCTCCTTCAACATTAAGTGCAGAGCTGCAGCAGCAAGCTGGCACCTGGTAGAGGGAAATGCTAGATGTGATCATTTCAATTTACACATTCAGCACTACATCCCATATGCTTGTCAATGTGAAAGTGTCAGTGATAACAGAGATACCCTAAGAAAATGCTCTGCTGAAATGCTGATATGAAGTTTTTAATGTATGAAGCAGACCTTCTCCTCTAAACCATCTGTAAGTTCTTCCTTTTCTCGTGGGGCATGTGTTGGCCATAAAAATCTTCTCATTAAAAAAAATTTTTAAAAAATTAAAATGAAGTTTGACTTTAAAGAGAAAATTATAAGCCCTTAAACATCCATAAACCAAGTTTATGTACGCAAGTATCATTCATATAAGCACACTACTTGCTCAGCAAGACAAAAAATTCTGCTGAGCAGGAAAAGTTTGCTGCAATTAGATATAGCAAAATTTATAACTGTGCTGCAAAATTAAACTATGACTTGTTATCACTATATAAAGTTAGCCAGAATGGCAAAATATGACTGGTTTTGTTTCCTGACTCTGTGGTATATTTTTCCATGCTTTCATTCTGTGCACATCTTAAACTCACAAGTGTTTTTCCAAGACCTTCTCCAATGATATCATAACCAGAAATTCTTTAAGTACAACAAAGGTAGGAAGCCTACTTCTGTGTGAGAAGTGACGAGTTTGCTGAATTAGTTGACTAATTAAGGCTAAAGAATACAATGCAGAGAAGCCAAATGATTTCTCCTGCACAGCTGAAGTTTGTGAGGTGGCGTGGATCATCAGGAAAGGATGATGAGAGAGGATGGAGGCAGAGAAACAGGATGAGAAAGCACAAGGCAACGGTGTTACTCGGTGTACTCCTTAAATGGTCTGGAAATGGGGTGAGATCAGAGATATGGAGGAATCTGCTCCATGACAACATCTTCAAAAAGTAAAGTCTAAAAAAAAAAAAAAAGACTAGGAGATTCACAACCACACTAATGAACTCCAATACCTAAATATGTAACCTAGGACATTAAAGAAAAAAACAAAAGTAACTAAGCAATGAGTCGGGATGGATCTCCTGAATTCCATGACAGCAGATAATTAACAACTGCTATTTTGTGTACTTCAGTATTTTGGCACCTTCCTCTGAATCTCCCAATACTGACTACCAGTGAAGAAAAAAATCTGAACTAGAAGGACCAAGATAAAATGAGGCTATTTCAGTCCCTGTAAAAGCACAGCAAGCTTACAATGCCCAAAGTGCCTTTGGAAGAACTTGACTATCTGGGAAATGAGTCCTTTGGAAAAATCTTGTTTCCCCTTCAGATGAAACTCTGACAACTATCTCACCACACCCTTATAAAAAAACAAAAAGACAGTCTTTGTATTTGCACTTTTAAACACTTGTAGACAATCTGGGATAGCCTTTGACATCTTCATAACTAAATCAAGGAGATTCAGGCTCTAGGGCCTCTGACTGTAGATGACAAAGCCCGGCAAAGTACCACTAATTGTGTTAAGAGCCAAACTGGTACTAGAATATAACAAAGCATGACACATTTTAGACTTGTTTTCACTCCTGAATATAAAATGCCCATTCATCTGGCACAGTGGTTTCCCAAGCTCCAGTGGACACACAGATCTCACTACTTTTTTCACCTACTTAATGGTGGAGCACTGTGACAGCTCTACTATGACCTGTAGGTCCTACTATGACCTCTCTCACTTCTTCAATGCCTGGGTGAAGTGGTTCAGATTGGAGACTGGGAGAAAAAAAACCCCAACCTTCCTAAACGAAAGACTGACTCCTGCCAGTCCTCCTCCCTGTCTTAGTCCACCACAGGGCCAGCATGAGAGAGCTGATGGGGTGACAGAGCAGGACTCAACACTCCTCACCACCATCAGATGAAAAAATTGCAGCTCAGCATCATCTGATGCACCCCACTGATGTGCAGTACCCAAAAGCAGAGCCGTGCCTGACCTCCATGACATCAGCTCTCAGGGCAGGCACAGATGTCCTCCTGCCCAGGTGTGGGAAGGGCACCCACAGCCTCGCCCTTGAAGGTCTTCCAAAGGCACACTGCCTACCGCAACATCTTCTGATAAGTAAAGCTTAAAACTTTCCCTTTGGAAAGCAAAGATCCAACATGAAGTAGCTATGCACATATCCAGAGACTGTTCTAAATAACTGTCAGCAGTACTAATTGAAAGGGCATAGTATTAATATGTTAACAGCAGATACGTGATCAAAAAATATGTATTTTCCAACAAAAAAAAAAAAGGTATTATCAGGGAGGAGGGAAGAGACGCACGTGGATCTATTATTGTGGAGATTTTAAGTAATTGGGATTTAATTTAGAAATTACTGTTACACAATTGAATCATACACTTTGTAGGTGTTTTTTTGCTGGTTTTTGTTTTGTTTTGATTTTGGGGTTTTTTTCCTCTTTAAACAGCATCAAAGTCTTACATTGACCTCATTAGAGGTACTTCAAGTTCTGATCTAAACACAACACACACAGAAAACAGCTGTAAGTGCTTCTCTTAAAGTCTGACTATAATGTCTGGGTGTATATTCAAATAACACAGGCAAATCTGACAGCTCTTAAAACAGACTTATCAGTTTAGGTTGCAGACATGCTATTGTGTTGTCTGCTCTCCTGAGTCAGCAGAATAAGCATTCGTGTAACCTTCAATACTCTGATTGAGGAAACCAAAAAAAAAAATAAAAGAAAAAAAGAAAAAAACCACACACAAACAAAAAAAAACCCCAAAAATCAAAACAAAACAAACCAAAACTAACACCAGAAACTAACATCCCTAGACTTAGAATGCTTGTCTACCATCATCAAAAGGAGACAACTATCTATACCACAGATTCAATTCAAGCATGACTTTATAAATGGTCAAAGAATAAAAATGAAATTCTGTCTCAGCATATCTGTACACACTGCTAAATATAGATATTTAGAAATACCTGTTTTCAGCTCAAACTAGGCAAGTAATTTCTTCAACTAATTCCCAGTGAAGGGTATATGCATTTGTGTGGGCAATAAAAACAGGAATTGATTGCAGAGTCTTTTATTTCAGTACCTCCTCCACCTCTAATTCCCTCTGGTTATCTAAAGGTAGTAGCATAATTGGGAATTATTTTCATAGAAAAGCAAAAAAATGGATATTGGAGGTGAGAATTGTATGTCTAAAAATGCTTTGATGTCGAAAACATGAAATATCATGCAGTAAACAGTGTGTTTTGACTATTTAAAGGGTTAACTGGTATAAATAAATAATAATCTGATTTTTTTTTAAATGTATCTTTTTAAGAACTGAATTTTTTGTTTACAAGCTTTTAGGAAGCATCATCTCATAAAGACCAAACTAAGGTATTACAAAAACGTTAATTGCCTTTTTTATTGATGGCACTATTCTTAATACTAAGAATCAATTGCTTGTGAGTGGTTAACCAATATCACGCTATCAAGATATAAACGTGTTGCAGAAAAAAATAAATCTCAAAATCTTCGATAATGAGCTTTTCTCATGCTATTTCTTCATAGTGTCATTGGAAAGAATTCATTGGGCCTTATCAGACAAGAGTTCCCATTTTCTATCATTCCATTTTAACCTGCCTAATCAGCTGAACAAAAGTACTTTATGTAAAATGATTCCTTTAGTTGCCTTAGCTACAAATCCCTGCAGAATTGTATAATTGAAATCTACTCACATAAGTTAGGAATAATTAGGACCCCAAATTAAGCCAAATACAAAGTTAATTCAAATAGTCAGCTGCTGTCATTTAAATAGTTACAGAGTTCTACTGTTGCTTAACATCTTTGAATGCTTTTATATGTACACTTTCCCCTCCCATTACAATCTGATCCCTTACTCCAAATGGAAATAGGATCAAGAGACTAAAACTTCGGTCAGGTCACAAACCTGACCAAATCTTGATCAAAGATTGTCTTTAGTGAAGTTTTTCCCTGATACTGTCACTAGATTTGTTTTGTTTGGGTTTTTTTGTTTTAAAGTCAGTCGAATAAAAAAAAAATTAAAAAGAATGGTAACAGATGAAGCTTTGAGGTAAATAAAATTAGAATCGAGTCTGGTACAAATGGCATTAACATGATGACAAATATTTAAGAGTAAATATTCAGAAAGTCTTCCTTCATACTTTTGTAAAAAGGAGGCAACATAGAAATGCTCTTAAAATAGATCCATAACCAATCCAAGAGCTGGGAAATAACGCATCAAAGAGGTAAACGTTATATATTAAAACTGGAATTGAAGCCAGGATTGAGTTAGAATTCCACTGATTTAACAAGAGTGAAATTCACAGTAATTTATACAGCAAATTAATTGTGATACTGTTATATATAAATACATATACCAAAGTAATAGTTACATTACAAGATTACAGTGCAACTGGTAAAGAAAACATAAGTGGTGAGATGAATTTCTCCACCGTTTTCCTGTCAGCACTTTGTTTACACTGCAGAACAAAACACTGTATATCATAAATCCTTCAAGACCGTTTATATATGGATGAGATCCAGATTTTTGTATTCTGGATTTTTAAAAATGTATTTGCATAGATGCTTTTTATATATGTGAAGATATATACATATATCTTTACACTACTATAAAGATATATAAGATCTAAAGTTTTTTATTACTGAGCATGATCTGAATTGAAGGCTAAACCAAACAGTTCATGCATGATATGCTTTACTGATACATTTAACTTTTTTTTTCCCAGCTGGTACATTAATACATGAAGTGATGTTTTGTGGATTCTATCCATCTTTATGGGTAATAATCCACATCACAAACCACCCGTTTGCCCTCTAGTACTTTCCATGCTTCACTCTTTACGCATGCCAGCTTCATCTATTGCAAATTAAATGATGCAAAAGCATAAGCAGCAAAGTGGTCGTTTTTGTTTATAAAAAGTATATTTACCTTAAGCCACTTAAAAGCATAATCGGTTCTAAGCCACAGACCCACGTTTCTCCAATAGACTTTCAACGGTAGATGTTAATAAAGGCACAGAATAAATCCCACCTTTATTCGTAAAGTAACATTTTATAATAAAAGAAAAAAGGGGGGATGTGGGGACAAAATATTAAAAGCAATCCATGAGCCTAAGTTAGAGAAAAGAACAGGATCAGCTCAATGGGGAGAAATAAATTAATGTGAATTAACTGTGGAAGGCAGACCAATGCCACATACATAGTCAAAACAGGATCAGTGGCAAATAGGCAAATCTGACTGAAGCTCACTAGGAAGATGGTTAAACTGGAAGTGATACACAGTTGTGCTAAAGTCTTTAAAAAGCAAACACTTTTCATTCTTTTTCCAATGAAAAAAATGCAACAGATAGGAGAATCTGGTTTCAGTGTCAACTTCCTCTCAGGTTTCCTAAAAGATTTCAAATTTAACAGGAAATTTGCTCCAACAGCACCTTGCATTAATTGCACTTTCTGCTGGGACAGAACAAAGCTACCTAACTCCTGAGAGATATCAAAATCCCTGACAAGGGACAACACAAAAGCCAGCTCTTCTTCCACAGCCAAGGTCCCTCATAAAACCTCTTCCAACAACTGAAAGTTATGTGGTTCCCTTGGGTTTCTCACATATACAACTGCATAACATGTTGGGAGCTCCTAGATTATTAATTGCATTCATACGAAAGTATGGATGGACAGTAAGCCAACAACTTCTCCCTGTGAATGGTTTTATCTCCTCTTCCTCACACACCACAACCTGGCACGCTGTTGCAAACAGAGAAGCTGGCACGGACATGAAACATATATTAAAGCTGCTTGAGTAGGTCCTTTTTCTGTAGTGCTTTTGTCCTACATAGACTTGCTGCTATTAAGACATCTGTACAACACACAATTAGCACAAAACATATTACTTTTCTGTACCATTTACTCAGAGGTAGACCATGAACATCAACGGATCTACTTGCAAGTTTAAAACCCATCATGTGCTTGTAGAACTTGGAAATGAATATTAAATCCAGAGCATTATACTTCATGATAATTTTTATAGTCTGATCATAAGGACACCAGATGTAATAGGAAAGCCTGTGTTGAGGAATTCACTAATATCGGATTCTTCAGGTTGTTATACTTCCATTTTACACTATGACCTAAAAGTACAATATAGAAAATGATGTTATAGCTATATAAAAGAAATTCTGTTACTAAAACAGAGTATTCTTTCACGTGACAGAAAACAGAAATGAAGATGAACGCTTTTAAAATATAACTTAATAAAAAGAAATTATATATTTTTTCTATATTTAGTAACAGAATACTAATTAAGTTTTGGTTTGTTTTGTTTTGAAGACACGTCTGTCCAAATTCTGCTACTGTGTTCTTGGATAGGTACCTTACTATAATAAATTAATCAAAAATATACCCAGGTTTATATTTAATGAAAGAAAAGCCCCTAAGGCAATGGTGTCAGTGCAGGTTAGCTGAAGGTTAAGTCAATCCCCTCTCACTGCAGCAGTGAGCCGCATGGCCCAACTTGCTCACTGAGACCCACCAAGGTTATGGCAATGATACATGGTAAACTGGAGTAATAGCTTAGAGGGCTCTGAAAATACAGTATCTGCCCTTAGCACAACACACTGTGTTTCTACAAGTTTACAAATTACAGGATTCTTTTCTTATTCTGAATACAGAGCTCAAGAAGATGCAAAATTTCCCCTCATAAAGAAGGTTTTTATATAACTGAGGAAGAGAGCATATGAAAAGAGTAATAGTATTATTCATCTCATAGTAATTATGCATTTATAGTTTCAGCACAGAAAAAAAAGTGTAACACCCCTACAATTAATGTTTCCTAGCAAGTTCTCATACAGATGTTAGCACATACAGTATATAAAATGGTTCTTCACATGTTCTTCTACACGGCTCTTCTACATTGTAGAAGAGTGGTGGTTTTGCTTTGGTTTCAAAAATGTACTGTTACAGTATAGGATCCTGCAGACCTTGCTGCTCAGGGAATATATGAAAGGATATTCACTGCCAGCACGTTAAAGAATCTCTGGCATTTCCATGTAGTCTGTCAGTCTCTATTACATGGAAATGCACTTGAAAAGTGTAACAGACGTTTGTCTTTAAGAAGTTTGGTCTCGTTGTTTAGCTCAATTTCCTTTTTGGAAGATATGTTGGGTGTACACCTTCCTCAGAAAAGGGAAAAGGGATGTCCCAGATAAGTATGCATCATAACATCCTAGTGAAAAATGGCATCCTATTCCAGGAAACAAAACAGGACTCAATGCAGCAGTTGCTCTTTACAGGAACCCAACTGCTCCCTTCACAGAGAGATTTTCTTCTGTGTAGTCTGCATTAACCAATCACAGACTCACAGAATGGTAGAGGTTGGAAGGGACCTCTAGAGATCTCAACCCCCCTGCCAAAGCAGGATCACCAACATTTGCTAAAGAATCATAAACTACTTAAGGACTACACAATAAAAACAAAGACGGTATTGGAAGGCTTATTAGAGTGACCCACAAAAGGGTGGGCAATAACTGGCCGGCCTTAGCACATTGGGTTTGTTTGTGGATTCTTTGCAATCTCACTTATCAAGTAGATGCCTACTAACTGTGTGCTTTACAGAGTTCACACTGTGATAAATTCCCTGGCTAGAAATTAAATTAGTGTTCCTATTTGCGTGACTCCGTAATGGGTTTCACCCCTTGTAGAACTTAAATCCGCTAATTAACAAAAGTTGATTTCTTCTCAAGTCCAGGGTAAAGTTGTTTTTTGTTTGGATTTTATTCTTTTTTTCAAAGTTTATCCTGGGCAAAATCCTACTAATAGTTCCTAGTAGGCGTGTAAGAAAACCACCGTGCTTCTACAGTTTGTTGAGTACCTGTGCCATACTAAGTCCTAATGGTGTGACAGGAGGCTGGAGGATCTGAAGAACACACTAAAATAGCAAATACCTTTGCAGTGAGTCAACGTATGTTATCTGTATTTAGTACAGCTTTTCTTTGGTAAACACACTAACATTTGATACACACTTAGAGATGTTTCCAACTTAGCACTCAGCTCCTTGGCTGGCCTAAGTGGAATATACAGGAATTTGTATTTCTCAGCATAATGTTGATTAAAATGGCAAAGACAGGCCATAGTTTTTTTGAAACCATTAATAACATTTGGGGGAACAGAATTAAATAGATAGTGAAAGCACAATGCTTCTTCCTGTGGACAAAGTGTACATAATAATTCATAATAAAATTAATTTAAATGGTATTAAACTTTGATTAATATAAAATGTAAGCAAAGAAATTATTGCAGTGCTTCCCAAGCACTTCTGCTTCTCAAGCAGCAGAGAAGAATAAAAACAATGGCATGGAAAGCTCATCATAAAGGTGGACTCTGTAAGCGAGATAAAGCTTAAAATACAAAAACTTGTACAGTCCAAAACCAGTCTTGATCATGTTTAGTTTTGACATCTTTTTTTCCATATGCATATTAGTGTATCTGTCTTAACTTGCTTTAAGAGAAACTAATAATATGCATAATAAGCTTTTTACCCTGCTTTGCTATGGAAACAAGGCATGTGTGATCTCACACTCTGACTTTCTGTATTTTCTCAGATAATTTTTAACTTGTTAGATGATTTCACCTAATTAGGATGGGGGGAGGAAATAATAAAATAAAAGGTGGTGTCAAAAATATTTAATTTCTTACAGTTCGTAGGAAACAGGTAAGTAAAGGTGTGGGACTCAATTTCATGGGACCAACAGGAGCATGATCCCCATCCTTTCACTAGTCAAGGGAGCCAGGACGGTGTGGTACAGGGACAGTGACGGACTCTGGTGCGGGTGCAGCACAAGCTCCCATCTCCCCCAGGCAAGCAGCCACAGTACGAGGCCAAGCTTCATACAGCTACCTGGGTAACTCTTTATTCAAACTGCTTCCCAAGGTAGTTATTTCAGTCTGTCTTTTGTAATAAAATCGCAGTTTTAAAGATATACCTATAGTAGAATATGCTCGAAAAAGGATGAAATTACATTAATACTCAAGTGCATGACTTGAGATTTTCATTCCTTTTACCTCTCATATTTTACTTATTTAGGGCTGCAATGCTTATCATTGATGGTAATAACAATATTTTTCAAGCCTCTATACAACAATACTGAGGTGTTGTTGATCAATTACCAGCAATGTATAATAGCACTTGTCCATTACAGATTCACTTCACCTAAAGGAACAGACTGCACTAAAGGAGGAAGGAATAAAAGAAACAAAACCAAAACAAACAAACAAAAAAACCACACAAAAAACCCACACACACAAACCCAACCAACCAACCAAAAAACACAAAGCAAAAGCAAGACCTTCTTAACTGAAGATACAACTCCTATTTGGATAGGTGGCACTAAAATAAAATTGCAGCCTTCATGTAAATGTGCCTGCTTGCTAATTCCCTGGAAAGTTAAAGTTAAGGCACTGTGAGAGCAATGAAGTCTTTATTTTGATTGGAAAATACTTCATTATATGAACAAATTAATCACTTGTTCAAACCCAGGATCTTTTTTTCTGTTTGACTGTACAGAAACATTAAAATATAACAGTAGGGAACTCAGCCAGGTTTCATCTCCTGCACCAGCTGCAACAACCTGCATATACAAATAACATTTCTATAAAAAAAATAAATCCCTAAATTCCAAACAAGAGAGTTAAAAGATTTTCTTATTTCTAGCAAAAGTTAGATGCTCTTATTTTAACCTTTGTTCATGCTCGTACTTCCAGGCATGAAGTGCTACTAAAGCACGTTACACTTGGCATCTCTTATTACTGAAGCAGAAGGCAACGTAATCTTGTGAGAAAGTGTAATAATGTGGTATTCATTTTGCTTCTGTGGCTGGAAGCCAACTCTGTATTAATATTCATTTTCAGTATACAGAGCCACAATATTTCATTTATTTTAAGAATTTACAATTAATTTGGTATGATTCTGTTATCTGCTCCCAATTTCCTTTGTTTCTTTTAGCTGAAAAAGCAGCTCTTGTACAGACTTAAAAAAAGTAAATTCACAACTGAAGCATCAAAAGATTGCTACTGGCTATTAAAAGCAAGAAAAACAGAGACAGAACAAAATGAACTTGAAATATTACAGATGACAATGAAAATTAGCTTTCTGCAAATGGCAAAAATTCAATCTGCAGAAGTTCTCAGTTGACTTTTTCCAAACTCAGCAGATAAAACACTCTTTGCAGCATGCTGTTTGCTACTGTAACCAAACCACAAAAAGCTGTTTGTCTGCTTTTCCTTTCTGTTTGCAAATGTCTTCATCCACCACACAGCATTAAACCGCAAGTATGTGAATCTTTGTGAAATGTACAAGGTATAAGGGTTTTGAAACCATTAAAATAACAAGTAAAATCCTTAGTATTTTAGAATTTCAGGGGAAAACAAAAAAGCAAAACAAAAAAAACCACAAAAAGCCAAACAAAACAAAACAAAACCCAAACTTAAATAGATGCCTCTACTTCTCGAACCTTTGGTTTCAGCTACTGCAATCACTTTTGCAACATAAATGCATTTATAACTAACACAAGTTATTACCTTGTCATAAGATTTAGAATTCCATTCTCCTAATCTGCATTCACCTTCCTTACCTGTGAAAGAGGCTGAAAAGCATTTTACCTCCCACCCGTTGAGCCTTACTTTCCTATAAAAGTGAGATTATACCCAAGTCCACAGACTTAACAGACACCAAGAGAGCACTTAGTACAGCAGCTATCAAATCAGAAATCCCATCAATGATGAAACCTTCCAAGATCTGCAGTGTGCCACGAGAAATGCCAGTTTTCTAATATATCCTGGCAATATTTAAGAAGAAAGAGGGGATGGAGAGGAAACTGAATGTGAAAGCTACTGAAGTGAAATGAGACTTCCCTGTGTTCCAAAACCTTCATGAAGATGCACTCCCTGGTATTGTATGTTCATGGAACAACCTACTTCAGCAAAGCTTGTCTCTCGGTACAACACAAGATGCAAGCTGTGTTTGTCTAGAATAAACGCTTAGGAAATGACACAGAGAATGTGGAAGACAGTACACAGTATTTATATTTTTAATCTTGGGTTTTGCTGTTTCGGAGGACTAGATCATTTTTATTTGCATAGATTTAGCAAAGAGGAGAGGGGGAGGAAGAGCAGCTTTCCTGAATCATCTCTGACAATTTAGCCTTCAAATTCAAAGAATTTTGACAGAGTAAGGTACATATCTGCTTTAAAAGATGGCCAGATCATGCCACAGATGCAGCAAAGCAGCCTAGATATTATATACCAATTATTAAATAATGTAAGAAGGTATGGAGGTGCTATTTTATTATTAACCCAGTCTTTTCGCCTGAAATCTAGTCAATCAAAATTATTACATCCGGAAATAAGCTCAAGTTATATACAAATATTTATAATTAAAAATTCATAAACCATGTTCTCCTGATCATTCATGTTTCTCTAGCAAAAAGGCCACAAGAAGAGCTGAGAAAACAGACTAACTGGATAAAAGTTTATGAAGAGAAAAAGATAAATACATGAAACAACTTTTTTTAAGAAGCTTTTTCCTTCCTCATCTCTTTAAGAGCTATTTTAAACACCACATTTGAGAGCAGTGAAGCATTTTTCCCATTTTTTTTTATAAAAGCAAAAATATTTTAAGCAGATGCTATTTCTGTATTCACTTTGAGTTTTATTTCCTGAAATTTCCCTGTATAGTTCTAATCTTAATGATGTGTTTGCCGTTTTACTTTCAGCCAGCCAAATCAGAAAAGTAAAACAGGTATTGCATTTGCAGTGTTTTGTTATTTTATATCACATTTAATATACCTGTACATTGCTTCTAAATAGCTGCTCAATTAAAACAGAAAAAAAGAAGAATAAACAGCAAGAATCTAAAAATAAGGCACCTATCAATTAACAATATTCATGTTGCCACTTCAGCTGCATGAACACTGTTTGAGTTTCAACATACCACATTGTATCAAAACCAAAAAATATTTTCTTTTTTCATTGAAAAAGAGACAATTTGAGTCTTATAATTTAAACCCAAAACATGCCACAAGATACTTTTCATTTGACATCCATAAACTTCAAGTCGTCTAAGAGAAATTAATTGTAGAGACCATTCATCTCATCTGCAAACTCAAGTAAAAAATAAACTACAGCCTACCTTCAGTACACTGCAGGAAGCTGATAATGAGCAGAAACCAAAAACTTTGCATTCTGCGGCCAGAAGACACCATTATTGATCCCTGGAAGAATTTTCTTTGTATTCCTTAATGAATCCAGTTATAAAAGCCCGGCATCATCGAAACCAGTGGTCTGCGTTATTCATCTTCACACCTGGAGAAACAGAGAATTTGGAAGAAAGGACAAAAAAAAAAAAAATCCATCAATAGGAGTACACCAATAATTTGGAATATCAGATTTTACTTGACATGAAGACAGAAATTTTTAATAAAAACTGACAGTACACCTGTACTGTAGCTTGGAATTTGGCAGGTTTTGGGGGATGTAATTTCTCAAGGTCAGTGACCATCAAACAGAATGCCAAATAGCCATACATGTTAAAGTTGAAAGTACAAATGTTATCAATGCACTCACACTAAGACACATGAAAAACAAACAAACAAGTGAATGCCTTCTCTGAATATAAGAAAATGGATTTGCAGAAGACTAGGTTAAGCTTTTCCCATTCCCCAAAGATGACACAACCTGCATTTCTCTGCTTCAAAGAACAATAAAATATCTCACTTCCAAAACTAGATCATACTTCAGCTGACCATTAGTGTTTGGGAGGCTAAAGAAAAATTAACATCCATATAAAACCAAATTATTTTTTCACTACAAAGCTGGCTCTACCTATTACAGATACATGAAACAACCCTGGAAGAATGATTGTCTGAACACTGCAGCAAATATAGATCCAAAGAGCTGACTCTGGTGTCACATTGGCTTGGTTTCTCCAAGACCAATGGAGAGGACTTGCACAGATGTATTTCTGAGCTATGTAAAATTAACATTACCTTACAAATATACAAAGTTTAAGTGGCAGGATCCAAGGGCCACTTAGGAGTCTTAGGATTAGTGGAGCATGTTGTGGGCTTTAAAAATATATTCACCCTTTTGGCAAGGAGAACTGGAAAGCATGAAGAGCACAGAATGCCAGAAAGAGAAATTCTATGAACTGCAGATCATTTTCTGAAGTAGAAAGTGTAACTGCTTTTATACTAGTCAATGTTAAAATTAATCAATTATAAGTTTGTTCCCTGAGCACACAGACAGCAACAAGACTGATGTTTTGTTTTCCCCAAGGAGAGGAAGATGGGAAAGAACAGAAAACATTATGGAACAATTTCTCTGTCTCTCAATGAAGGGAATGTGACTGTGGCAGAATAGGAGATTACTAAACAGCCAAGAAGGCTTCTTTACTTGGCTACTCTTGAAGAGGAGTGACGCCACTTCAGTGTAGGCATCCGTCTCATACAAGACAAGCACGCTTGTGCTTCCTCACACAGGGAAATGAAAGAGAACTGACATCTGAGGCCAACTGATTTTACATCTATTTATACATAAAAATAAACCCTTTTTCCAATTTCCAACTACAGACAGGTGCTCTTCAATCATAGGTGCTTTTATCTGCACATGTATTTCAACAAAGAGCATGTAACAGCAGAGGGCTTCAGTACAGGACAGCCAGAGCGTGGCTCTCCCTGGCACAATCCCATGTGCCTAGAGGTAAAAGATGTGCCCTCAATTTAGATGGTGATACACCAGCTGCTAAAGGACAACCCAGAAGCAGTTATGAAGAGAGAGTCATGTTGTATCTCTAGATCTTTCATACTGGGCTGAGTGTGTTTTGCAACTAAACAAAAAAATGAATCTAAAAATCCACAAGAGATGCACTGCATTCAGGCGAAATTACAATTGCAAAGGAATTCCTGCTGAGTAAAGAAGGAAAAATTACCACCATGGTATATCAAAATAAAAAAACAACCCTGGAGATAGTTCAGCTAAAAGCTTGGGAAGAGCTTGGATTAATTTTTTTACCTATAGCACCCAACTGGAAAAATCACAGAACTATTTCACAAACACTACAGACTAATCAGAATAATTTCAGTAAGCAATCAGAATAATCCAAGAGAATAGATGAGGAACAATAATGGCTAAAAGTGAAATTAAATCAGCCTTTTGATTGCTCCCAGTCTGTCCAGAAGATTTTGACTTCTTGAGACTCAAGTTTTAGTCTAATTTTCCTAGCATATCACTGCACACTCAGATTTTAAGACATCTTCCTTCACCTTCAAGTGGACAGTGACATAGTAGTGCTTTATCATCCTTAAAACTCATCTCTTCCTTGTGGGCTTTTTAAATTGGAAGGGGTGGGGGAAAGAGCAGTGTTAAAAACAAAAACAATAATCAAAGAAGCACTCACGGTACCTAACATTTCTCTAGGAAATAGCTGCAAAATTTATGGCAGAGATTTTTTGTTTCGTTTTTAAATCGAGTAAGAGCTCCAGACCTTGTAAACTGACTTAACTGTTTTAATAAGAAATCACAGTTTCTGGAAGGATGTTGATGGGTTTTGTGATATCAAAACCCACAGAAACTATTCCACTAAGAATAAAGGCAAAATATTTTAAGGACAAATTTAAGTGCTTTGTACAATATATTGTTCTCTCTAGACTGCCATAGCCTACAGACATAGAATTTAACTCAGTGTGCTGCTGCAAGAAGAATCCAAAATAAATTAAGCAGCCCCTACCAGATTATCAGCAACACATGGTTTTTTTTCTAAAAAAGCGAGTAAAATTAAGCAGTATTTGAAAACTGATGCAATGGGGTTTGGGTTTGCTTCTTTCTTTTTATTCGAATAAAAATTAACAGCTTCACAGTGAAACATTTTGAATGCAACCTATGTATTTGAGAAACTCTATGTGGCTCCAAGTGAAAGAACAGCACAGTTCTGAAACAACTATTCATCAGTCTAACAAAAACTAATCCTGAAAAAGGTACCCAGACATGAGCTGGAGCCAGAGAGCACTCCAGCTATAGATACCGCTGTCAGCCACATCCTTCTGACCATCCATCTCTCAGCGATACGGAGACTGTCAGTGGCATCTCACAACAACAACAAATCCCAAACCAAACAAGTAGGACCAGGAAAAGACGTATTAAGTTACTTCTTGGTAAACAGAAAGAGGAGACCACTGTGAGCGGCTGTCCTGTGCAAATACCTTATTTCCCCTCGGACTTTAATAAACCTTTTCTCTGGATCATTGACTGCTTGGGTTTGCGGGTGGGGCAAAGAGAAACTCCTTAGCGCAAAAGGTTGCTTGAATTTCAGAGTGCAATAAAAGCTGCTTGGAAAATTTCAGCTGTAACCTAAATCCTTACCTCTGTGCCATACTGCAACCTCCCATAAAGGAAAAAAAACCAAACCAACCCTCCACTGGAAAACAGACCAGTTCACCTTGTTAAGTTTCTTCGCATAGGCGCTGTTAAAGAAAAGATCAGCCATGGAAATGTTAATGTTCAACCCTGTACACTGCAAAAGCATTAGGCATCTCTTTCATACCATATTCATAAGCTGTGCTCCAAGTCCTGAGTATCTTAGTGCCTCTGCCTTGCCTCCTTGCTCTTCTGTACTTCTGAAATTTCTTACAGATGGAATACAACCGCTGCAGAATACGTGCCACTATTGGTCACCTCTCTCTCCACAGCATTGCTCAAGAGCACCCCAGAGATAAGAGAAAGCTGCTCCAAGCACGCTCCTTGAAACACTTTCATCTCTGAAAAGAAAGACCTTTAAAGGACTGCTGCATCCTGACTCTACTCTGTTTAACCTTCCCAAGGTTTTCTTTTCAAAAGCCAAAAAAGGGTCTTTTAAGAGCTTCTGGACAACTGACACAGCATGCTCAAAAGCTGCCTTTTCCCTCCTGTTCCATCCAGCTTTCCAGGCAATTAAGACAGAGGGGAACACAGAGATCTTTCCAGCTAAGCAAAGATTGCTTTCCTTTAGCTGAAAGTCTTTCAGACTGACACCAATGTATTTTACAATACAGTGCTTAATTTTACAAACCATCTTAGAAACAGCACGAAGCACTTGCAACCTCAGTCAGGCTTCAGCATCCCTATTACAAAAATAACATTTACATCAACATTACAGACAATGAGGCACAGAAGAGGTTAGGAACAACAGCCATAACTGCACAGCTCATACGCACCAAGGCACTAGCAGGACCCAGGCAATCCTTCTTATCAATCCTGTATGACCTACCTTGCCACATATGCAGCACCCCCACTGCCTTTCATAACCCAGTTTATGAAACTATACAATTCTGTAATATATCTGAGACACTCTGCAGAGGAAAGGAGGGGGAAGAGGAGGCAGGGGTGAGTAGATAGATATTCATACAATCTAATAGACTACTTAGTCTCCTGAGAAATCATGTGTCCACGTGCCTTCCTATCATGAGGCTTTCCCAATTTAAAAAAAAAAAAAAAAAGCTAAACTTCCTATAATCTGTAATGTAAGAATTTAATTAGTGCAGTGTGATTAGTAAAACTAAGTCACATTAGGAAAATACTAGAATGATACAAGTGCCGTTTCTGATCTAAGAGCTGCAGCTTTTTATGTATCTGCAAGAATTAGCTCCAGTTTTCAACATGGAACGTATCTTCAGATGCATTCAACATGAGTTATTTCTAATTCTTCAAAATACTTACATTAATAATCTTGCACTAGTGCAGGAAATCTTCAAAGTTACGAGATCTCACAAAAAAAAAAAAATCTGAACATGAGCAAGACTCCATGCTGATTTAGTCAGCGTCCTTCTACTACCTGTGGTAAACAATCAATGCCTGATCTGTTCCAATGAAACATGCTGCATATTTCAAGAAGGAAAGACTAACTCTGCTCTGTCTAAAACTGCTTAACCAAGACTTACTTTCTGTATTCAACAGTCACTATTAATTGTCACGTTGAACACTGGATTTCTAACCCAAAACATCTCTTCCCAAATTGCACAGAAGGTATACAGTATCAGGGAGGGGAATAATATGGTAAGAACAAAACTTGACCAAGGCCACCCAACCTTGTAACAAAAAAAGTTAGTGCATTCAGATGCATTGTGCTTAGAAGTGAGACACACCTGCTTGAGGAACATCTGAAACAGTGCACAACAAACATGTACACTAAACTGAGAATGACCACAGAAGCGCCCACCCTACATCAGCTTGGGTTCCCAGCTCATCAGTGCAGCACATCATTCAAAATACCAACTCTACCTATGCAAGATGTTAACACTGAACGGTGCACTGACGCTGTTTCAACAGTGCAACATCACAATTTAGCCCATCAGTCCACATGTAGCTCAGTGGTCTACCGCAATCACTCACAGAGAAAATAAATAGGATTTGCGGGGAAAAGACAAAAGATTTTCCTTTCTCATCAGCACTCCAGTTCAGCTTGGCCTCACTGTTATGTTTTACAGACACCGTACATGGCGGTACACTCCCCAAAAGCCATCTTTGCCCCTTCTTTTTAACACAGTATAAAGCCTGGACACCAGGGAGTTTTCATTCAATAAGCCAGCAGAGTAAAGCTTTGCTAGGACTAATAAGAATGGCCTTTTTTGGCTCCAGGCACAGTCCTTTTGCCAAGTCTCAATTTCTCTTTTTGCCTCTGCTAAATGCTCAGCACCAAGAGGGGGTGGGGGTAGGACATGTCACTCAATCCTCATTGCAAATTCCCTTTATTTCACCTGAATCAACACAGTGTTGCTGCATCAGACCACCTCCGCTCAAACAGTGCAGGTAAAACCCTTACAACTCTTCTGTCCCTTGTGCAACTACATCTTCCTGGGATCTCAAAGATAAATCCCCAGCATCCAAAGAAGCAGGGGGAGGGAAAGGGATGCTTAAGTCAATTACAACTGTTATCGGCTGTAATATCTTAGTGTCACGCTGAGCATGTTAAATATGCTGATCACTCTGGACACCAGAGGCACAGTCTAAGGCTGTTTGCCATTCTCTTCATTAAACCACAAAACAAATAGCTCTCATTTTCAAGCCTATGTAGGACAGATTTTATGAACATCAAAAATAAACAAGAAAATAATGAATAGCAATAAAAAACACCGAGACCCGTATGACAAACCAAAAGAAGCGATCGTAACGGCTGAAGAAAATTCAAAGGCTTTTCAAAATTCTCACAGGCAAGAAAGCCTCAAAATAATCTATTTATATTAGAAGGTATCATCCCTTTCCCTCAGAAAAAAAAAAAAAAAAAAAAAAATTCACTAGACTAACATCAACCAAAGACACAGCAGTCTTGTAAGACAGCAAACTGTTTGTTGACAGCCTTGACAAGGCTTTGCAAAGGCCCGTATTTCTCAAAGCTGTTATGCCACTTAGCTGAGCTCTTCTCACAGCCCGCACCGCCCCCGCGCGTCT
>WTSP01010335.1:55340-73343 GCA_025331215.1 Actenoides lindsayi
AAAGAAAAAGAAAAAGAAAAAAAAAAAGAGAAAAAAAAAAGGAAAGCAAGCAAGGTGGGGCTGGAGGGGTGGGAAGCAAAGAGAGAGAAGCAGCAGCAAAGAGAGCTGGAAGATGGCATCCCCCCAGCTAGTTTCAAGTGCAGTGGAAATGAGGAAGCTCTTGGGTAGGGCATGGAAGGGAAATAAGCAGATGGAAAAAGGAAGGCCTGAGGAAAGACACAGCAGTGCAGCTCACCTGCCCAGGCCAGGGGGGGATGTGTCAGGGAGCCTGTGTAAAATAAAGAAGCAATTCAAGGAATGGAGGAAGACTGACAACGAAGGAATGCAAATCAACAGGGAGCAGAAAAAATGCAGCGCAGTACAGAAAAGGGAAGAACTTGCTCCTGTGGAATATCTGAGGGTAATGCGATTTCCTTCAAGCGGACTGCCAGCATTTTGGACCAGTTGCCACACTCTCCTAACCCAACGTACAAGACTCATTACTATCCAGGACACAAACACAAGCTACACTAACTGCAACTTTTCACTTTTCAATCCATATGAAAGGCCCACAAATCCACATCAGGAGCCATGAATCTGTTTGAAGAATGAATCACAGCAGTAATAACCACAGAGACATAGAAAGGCAACGCTGGCACTAAACGTTACAAGAGGGACCAGCACACACGTGCCATGAGATGCGTGGCTTCGTGTGTACCTGCAGACAATTTAGAAATGTTTGCTGTTCTGAAAGTAATCACATTCTATAAATGAATGATGATTTCACAGCGCCAGAATAATAATATTTTCTCTTTTTTTTTCTTTTCTTTTTTTTTTTTTTTTAAACTGATCACAATTTCAAGACATCTATTGCACATTCTGGACAGGGGTTGGGGTTTTTTTGGTTAAAAATCAAGTCCAGAAGAGGTTGTGACAGTAATAAATGTACAGTTTATTTATGGGTCACTATTGGGCTGAACTAAGTTTTTATTTCTGGAAGAAGAGCAAAAGAAAGACAGAAGGGTAAGTAACACAGACAAAAATGGAAAGGAAAAACACCTCACAACCTAAAGGCCCATCTTCTTGGATACAGAAGAAGCAACAGAGAGAGGCATGACAGAACACTTCACCTGACTCTACCTACAGAGTATGTTGATAACCAGAAGTTTCTCAGTTGTATTTCCTCTCTTTAGTCAAAATGCAATTTGATATTTTTGACCTAAAACCAGCAGCTTTATAGATCTTTTAAAAGTAAAAATATCTAACCCAAGGTTACTATGGAGCACAATACAAGAAGAGCTTGCAGCAAGCACAGTGTAAGATTTCAACTGCCAGACATTCCACTCCAATGATTTCTGATCACCAAAATAAAAACCAAATTCACTGCTATGGTATTATTTTACAACAGTTAAGTAAATATAACTTTTTAGCTCTTCAGTGTTGTTTTTTATTTACTAACTAGAACATGTGCAGGTACAATCCAGCTGGCTGAGAGCAGAACAAAGGAAATCAGGCTTTTCCTGGTTGGCAGCAACTTTCATCCATGACTCTGGACAGCATCTCTTCTCCTGATCTGCCTCACAATTTTATCACATGATAAACTGGACACTTTGTATTTTTTCAGGAAGTACCATATTAATAAATACCGAAACATACATTCATGAGCAGACATTCATTTGCTATTGTTCAACTCTTGCTATCATTTCATTCACTTTCCCAAATATTTATTTAAAAAAACCAAACACAGTCTCTAACAATAGCTTACAGTAGCTACAAATAAAAGTATATTCAGCTAAATACTTTAGAATATTTACCTATACTACTAAATGCTGCATTGCTCTCTATTTATCTTGCAGTGACCACTAACAGCTCTAGCCTCCAAACATTACTGTTCAACATTGAAAAAGCACCAACTTCTTAAAATCTAGACTTGCACAAAAGTCCATTTCCCACTTTTTATTTTGAGCCCCATTCAATAAGCCCTAATAACATTTTCACGCACACACACGTTGCTATCCTGTTATAGGTACTGGGATACAAGTCATTAAACTGGGGTTGAACTGGCTGTGGTATGGGAGGAAAAGTGCCACTGCCCTTCTACAAAGGACCAAAACATCAATAATTCAAACTGCTTGGGAAACACTATTCAACAAGGCAACTAGTTTTAAGAATGGGGTGGGGATAGCAGCAAACATTGCAAAATAATTTTCAATTTTACCATCAACAAAGCTTACAAATAAGAAGCCTTTGAAATAAATAAAATCTACCTCTTTTCTTGTTCCAGGTTAAAAAAACCTGGTCTCCAGGAACCACAACTCTGGAATCCAGCCAGCAAAGCTATGAGCATCACCAGTGAACCAGGCATGGGGTACTCTGCTGCTCCAAGTACTCACTTAAGTACTTTGTGCTGAATACTGGGCTGCGCTGCTTAATGTCAACACAACTCTGAGGGGTCTTTTTGCTCTTAAAGTTATTCTGTTATAGGTTCTCCCTCCAGAAGTAAGAAATCAGTGAAGCTGAATGTCAGCTATCATGCCTGAGAACACACCAATTAATAAATAAATAAAACACACACACACAAACCACCCTGAACCAAACACAAAACAAATTTAAAAAAAAATTAAAATAAATATAAATAAAATAATTATTTAAAAAAAACACAAACCACAGAAAGGAAAATCTACCATGCAAAATGTAAAAATGCAACCTACAACTATCCTCTAAGGTGGTGGCTCTATTTCCTATATAGTCATACAACTGCACAGAATCTGGACACAGCATTACTTGAGACATTCCCTCAAGCTTCCTAGGGTCCCCACGTCGTCCACCTACAGACCTGGATGGGGAATGTGGTCAAAGCTTCCCCTGGTCCCAGCACACGTGTGTGTCCTTTCCGGGAAGGGAGATAAATGAATCTGTGTTTCCCATGGAGCACAGGATGAACCTTTCTGCTCATAAGTGCTCTTACGGTTTCCATAGTGAATGTCATTTACATGAAGGCATTATAAAGGTTCCCACATGAAAATGCATCTCTGGCATAATTACATTCTTTCAAGTTACTCTTCCTCCCACTTGCTGTAGTTCTTAGGTGAAAGGAAAATATTGACAAAAACAGGACATGAGAGGGACAAAAAAGATAACAGCAGACTGAAAAACATGAGACCACCAAGCCCTATACAACTCTTTCTAAAACTTTAACTCTTCATTGCAGCCTGAGATCAATGACACAGGGTAAAATACTCTTTAATTTATAGCCTAAGGGTTCTTCCATGTTTAAGAGGAAGGAGCATGTAAAGAAATACATTTCTTTCTCAACCTGTCTGTCTTTGAAATGCCTTCATTAAAATGGAGATTTTGACTTTTCGACTGAGTAACAGAAAAAGGACAAACCTGGTTTCCGAGGATCTTCATCTGCAGACGGTGCACACAACATAACCCTCTTTCATCTCACGATGATCACACTTTTATATCACGGGCAATTTTTGAGGGGGAAGGGCAGATGGGACTACCTTCAGTTTGTAATTAGCTAAATTAGTCCTAACTACATCTTTTATTATGAAGCAACTGAAAGAATCCAGCCATGAATTTCAATGTGAAGCACAGAGGAACTCATCCTTTCCCAGACCTGAGTGGCAGCCATGACAGAAACCACCACTGCATGCAGGATGACAGCAGTTACAGATCATGTTAGTACACAGCTACAAATCTCAAGCCTACACTAAAAAGGTGCTCCTAATTTAAGTTGGGAGTTTTTTGATGGAAGTTCAAATTTTTGATGGAAATTTAATTTGGCATTCACAGTTTTTTCACTAGCACGGGAGTAAAAACATAACTAGCTAAATAATCACATGGACATTAGTGAATTTTAGAGCACAATACCAGGAGCAGCTACTGTATACCATTCGTAACCCACAATAAAATTCCACTGAGCGTATTCACTCAGTTGGTTTAGCAGCAGTTAATATTCCCTATACATACAAGACCTGAACAGTTGTTCTTCTAGGTAACTTAAATAATAGCTGTAATTAAGTGATTGAGAAGATATTAATCGTAACTCTCGACTGTGCAGAAGTTGTGAACACAGCTGTGCAAACTGCTTAACCACAGCACTGAAATAGCAATAAATTTTCCCCCTGCCCCACGTATTTTTCAGAAATTATTACTGATTAGTTTTAATAATCTCTTAGTGCTGCAGCTTTATTTGGTGCATTGGTTATTATGTATCTATTTAAAATAGAAATAATTTACTGGCTATCTTCCAGCAAATTTACTATAAAATTTTCGTTTATTTGACTTTCCTTCAGTTAATACATAGGACTTCATTAACTGTTTGGGCTTTTTTGTAATATCTAAAACCATATTGAAGGAAAAGAATATCTTTAAATAACTGCTTCGTATATCTAGTGATTTCCTGTAAAAAAATACCCAAAAACTTAGATTGCTAAGATTTTGTGAACAATACATTTCTATCACATGCAAAGATCAGTCTATGCTAGACAAAAAATTAAATTAAATATAATTAAAATAAGCTGAACTTTAAAATTGGCCATTAATTAGATGGGTAATACAAAGATATTAATTTCTCTGTAAGTCACTATATTATCATCTTTAACAAAAAAAAAAAAAAAAAAGGAAAGAAATCCAAGGGACTGTATGTTCTGAAGAAGGCTGAAAACAGCACTTTCTAACCATGCCACTGTCCAAACACTGATGTAAATATAGCTATAATCAGAAATATCATCAGAAGAGAAGATGTAGTAGAGATACATGAACTCTGTATAGGTGACAAGAGGTTTTTAAAATAAGTTCGTTCACAGGTATACTTAAAGTTTATACTGGTTTCAAGTGCTCTGTTTGGCAGATTTTTCAGTCATGAGCCAAGAACTGATGATTACTTGCATTCCATTTGCCAAATACAAAAGCTTTATTAGTTATAATGCCACTGCTGTTCCAAACAGACGATATAAATAATAATAAAAAAAAGGCAGGGGGTTAAAAAAAAAAAAAGACAGACTTATCCCTTCTTCAGGGTTAGTTATCCGTGGGCAGTTAAGTATGACTTAGTGCGGCTTCATTTTTAATAAACACTGAAGTAAAATGATTAGTGTTGATTTGTGCTTTGATTTATTGTCTTGCAAACAGAAGAATACTAATTTTAAGAAGCCACTCATTATGGCATTTGCACAAAAAGAAAAGCAGTTCATCTTTATCTAACAGTTATATATACATATTTCAAAAATGTTTCACAAGAGCACATAAGGCTAACAATTTGATAAGAATATTTCCGCATATATTTTCCTCTTTCAAAACACGGCAGTCATCTTCTAAAACATTAGAAAATTTTTTGAATCCTAAGGATGTGTAAAACAAATCCACTGTAACCTATTTTTAATACTTTTTTTTATTATTATAAATAGCTTATATTTAAAGCGCTGATAAAAATTCTCCTATTGGGGTTTTTTTATGCATTATTCACCCTTTTATTCTAAGTACTGGCTTCTTCTTAGTTTGGGTTTACAAGCCAAGCACTGCCCTCAACAATGCAGTCACAGTTCACGCTCTTAAATCGGTTGGAGCTCCACATTCATCAGGGGGTAACATTCGTCCTTTTGTGTTTCCTTTTTACTTACAGACAAAAGATGCAATCGTTTTCCACAGTTCAAAATGAATGAAATGTGAAGCCAATCTAAGAACCTACAGGAGTTTTTCTAAAATAGAAAGTGTTATTCTTTGGGTCCTAATTCTTGTTCTGGACATAAAATTAAAAGACAAATCTCCAAAATTTTGCTCTAGTTTGTGTAAATAAAAGATATACGAATTACTAGTGACAGATGAAGTCATACATTGCTTAATGCCATTTTGAGGCCCCAGCTATTTTCCAGTAATCTACCAGAAAACATTTAAACCTGTGTGCAACGTTACCTCCTATCAGCACATTTTCAGAAGCGGAGTATTTCATGTCAAAAGAAACAGGTGCATCTTTCCTCTGGCTTCTGGTAATAACAATTTAACACAGATGGATACAAGATCTTTCTACATTAAGTCTTACACATAGAATTAAGCCAAAACATCCAGGAAATGTCGTGTCTTACAAATTTAACTCATACTATCTGTGCACGTGTAGAATACACGGAACATGTATTGCAAAGTTCTTCTATAGTAAGAATTTCCATCCAGTCATTTTCTTGTTTTGGAATGACCCAGTTATAATTTTGCTACAGTAAATTAGGGAAAGAAAGGGTGGGTTTTTTTGTTTAGGCATTCATTATTATGGTATTTATTGAACTACACCTCAAGGTATCATCTTAAAATATGTGGCCATTTCATCACACTTTGCCATTCAGACTGCTGTTCTACCTAATGCAGTTATTCATACATTCGGTTACAGAGTCATTTATTTTGTTCAATCAGTCCTCATAAGTGTTTTTTATTGATAAAGCATAATTAGTTCTAGTAAATGTGACTGGTACATTGCTAATATTCACTTACTTGGCAGAAATGCTTCACCTTTTTTTGTTGTGGTTTTTTTTTAAAAACAGATGGAAAATTTTAAGAATTAAGAAACAGCTTGAATGTCACTTATGTGAAAACTGCACAAGTATGACATCATTGTCACTTTTATTGCTTGTAGTAATTTTTACAAGTACCTAAGTTACTTATCACCACAAAAACCTGGGGCTGATGAAACAAAACATTGTATTATGGTACCACTAAACAAAGTAACGTGATTTTATTCAAGTAGGCTCTTCCAATGTAACAAGTAAATTACCATTGTTCTACCTTCAAAATACAAGGGTGTTATAAAAATGTATCTTAATTCCAGCACTATTATCCTCACAACAGAGTTAAAGTTACATACACTTCTTGATTTTTCATATTGTATGGCAATCTCTACTGAATGGAATTTCTGAAACATTCCTACCTCACTGGGAAAGAAAAAGACATACTGTGTAAAGAAAGATTATGTCCATTGCCTCCTCAACAAGATTAAATGAAGAAACCTCTCTTTCTTCATCATGACTAATACATCAGTATTTTCCCATGTAAAAAGGATGATGCAACTTTTCAACTCCTAGCACCTATCAAAATCTCTACAAGAGACATCATTTATGTATTTGCTGGAAATCTTACCATTATAATCCTATTGGAGTGTAATTGCTGTGGCTAATATTCTTACCCTGATATGAAAATGCTCAACATAAATGTGGCACTGAGTTGTTAAGATAATACATGATCATGCTGTGAGAGGGTAATACCTATACAATAGCCCTTGCCAATACCATAAATCTCTTTATTAGACAACAACCTATTACAGGAGATCTACTTAACTGTTTCCCTACTTAGAGGGCCATTTGGTGTTACAATAACAAGCTGACTTTTCACATTAGCAAGGATTAGCCAGTATAAATAATATATCGACACCGAGTTGCTGCTCTTTTAGATATGGCAAATCTTTCCTGGTGTTTAAAAAGAGAATCCAAACTAAAACCCTAAGACCACATTAGGCGGAACATACGTTAAGTTTTAAGTTCTGTTAGTTTAAACTAACAAAGAAGAAAAATCAACTCTCTAACCAATTTATGTGGCAGATTTATTACAGGAGAGCATGTTATGGAGAGCTGTTTCTCTTTTATGGAATGTGCATACATACTGCTTTATTTCCTAACAGCATCATAGCAAATCATCTTTAAATTTACTGAAATATTTTAAAGTAAAATGATTGCCACCATTTTTCCAGAGATAAATAGTGCAGAATTGATCTAAGTACCACCTATTATGCTTCTTGCTCAGCAAGCAAAACTGTATTACAAATGAATTACTTTCTTCTCGGAAGTTTTAACTTTTTGAAGGATCATATACTTTCATCATCCAGGTAACCAGAATACAAATTGTAAAATGTGAAATACACCAGCTCATTTCATTCATTGTGCTAGATTAAGGAAAATAACTATTAAAAGTAAGTATTTCTGATTCTTCAAGCTAGTTTTTAAGTTAAAATTTACAAATAAACTTAGGTTATGATATTCCTTGATCCTTCATGATAGCATTTTTCTAAAGCTTAAGACAGCAATCTTTACCACTGTTTGCCTGCTTTAGTCAGACTGTATGAACTCAAACAACTCGTTCACATTTTTATATTTTATAATAGAGGAAAAGTAAAATTAAAGAGTTAGCCTTGCATATGCAGTCACCTCAATAATGATTCATAACACTGCTTGCATAAGAAAAGACTTACCTATTGCTTTTTGGCTAGCACACTACGCTGCACAAGATGTAATGAAGATCTGAAGGTACTGTGTTGTCTCTCTCATGCTGACAAGACATTTTTACAGTGACGATGGTTTGTGCAACAAAGATCCCGTCACACAGAGTCCTCTTATACCTCAACATGAGAATTGTTTTCCACAGTTAACTTTCAATAGAAAAGGCATTTGTTTGAAATATGAAGTATTTCCAAAGTCAGCTTCTGATTACCAACTCCTAACATTTTTGCCCATTGCTATTTACTGCTACTGATGCTCAGCCTTTTTAAAAACTATCTTGTAGAGCTCTTCCCTGCTGCATAACAGAGAAGGCACTGTAAAATGAAATTGTACTTATTGGAAACAATTCAGTCCTGAATGCCTTGATTACTCTCATTATCTCATATACAAGCTCCCTCTGCAGGTAATAAGAAGAATGAGCAAAAATATGTGAAAAATGTGGGTATAGGAACCCAAATAATCAGTCATCACTTTAAAGAAACTCCCCCAGAAACCCTTTTCCAATGTTATCTGGCATAAGGAGTTAACACAGAAAACATTTGGGTTTTTTCCAGCTCTGTGTCTTGTTGTCCCCTCAGAAAAGTTAAACATTCAGTTTCAGTCTTTCCTCTACCAAACTACACAGATTTTTATTTTTTTTCAACATTACCTAAATGCTTTTAGGGTAGGAAAAAAAAAGGAAGAAAAAAAAAAATGAAAACATTTAAAAAAAAAAAAAAAAAGAGAGAGAGAGAGAGAAAAATAAAGTGCTCTGCTTACCCAGAACCAAACGGAAATGAAAGACCACCCCAAATAAGAAAACAAATTCATGCTATCTGATGCATCTCCCTAATGCAAAACCAAACAAACAGCAGCATCCCTCATTCTATTTACTGCTGGGAGATAAAGCCTAATGCCAATTTCGGATACAATTACACATGCACTCCAGTGAAGTTTAAAAAGCAATTGAACTGAATGGCAAGTTATCGTGAAAATTAAGACCAAAGAAAGGTCTCTATCAATTTATATCAAATTATGAAGTAAGAAAAGCAGTTTTCATCCAATGGGAGGTAAACTGCTTTTCTTCCAAAAGACATTTCCCTTACCTTAGAACGTCTCAAGTTTATTTGCGATAAAAATCTCTTCAATGTAAATGGGAAAAAACTTCAATGAATGAAGCTAGAAATATTAAGCAGATCAAAATTAAGCCTTCATCTAACCTTTAGCACACACAAAAGACTGGGAAGCCATCAGGCAACATTAATTTCTTTTCTAACACAGAAAGAATGAAAGTATACCTGTGGTTTTGTTTCTCTTCCAGAGCAAAACTCCACCTTCTTTACTTCTGCAAATAGCACCATTATAGACTCATAAAATAAATGCATGTGCATAGGGCATAAAGTAACATATGACCTGTGTGACTTTAATTTTCACCGGAAAAATAAACTCAAAAATATAACCTTTTGTGGTTACAATGTCAGCTTTAAAAAAAAAAAATAAAAACTCGTGATATTCCAGTATGGCTACAGCCATTACATGGGCAAATGCAGGACAAATTTAGGGTGTTCACTTCAAAATTATGAGACTGCTACATACAGAGCTCTTCTTTGCTGCTGGAATACCTTTAACAATTGGATCAACAGCTGGTTATTATCAATATTATTACACACCTCCTCAAATGAGGGAAAGAATGAGGACATAAATACAGTGGAGGGGTGGAATAAAATAAAAAAAAAAAATCTAACATTTTGGAGAGATGAAGCATTGATGAGATTCAAGCACCGGTAAGATTATTGCCTGAAGGACAAAAGTATTTCTTCCCACTTTCAAATTATGTCAGTCTGCAACTCCCTTCCCTCTCTCAACTCCCAGCTTCAGCCCATTTTCCTGGCAGAGCAGCTCAGCCAGGAATACATGTCAACTGCAGAGGCATCTTCTCTCCTTTAAGCACTTTATACTGATTTACAGAAGAATCGGCCTCACCGATTGACAGTCTGCATTTAAGAAATACCTATTAGACTGAAGTAAATCAAAGCTGCAGGAGACACTGCCCTTCAATATTTAAACGACAAATTTACCAATGAAATAGTTATGAATTGGTCTTCTGGAGAATGTTCATTTTGTTCAAACCCAAGATGCAATCATTATTCACTCTAGGAAAGCAAAGTTTTCCAAATATGTCACTACATGTAGAAAGTCTAAATTAAGCTTTAGAAGAATGAATAAAAGGATGCTTGAATCGGATGAAAAGAATTCTGCCTACCATCAACACAGGCAGCAGGAATTTGCCAGAGAAATGCAGTCAACAGCAGAACTTGTTCTCAGGAATCTTTTCTTAAAATGTCAGTTTATTTAGAAGCAAAGCTGCCTCTTGCGAGGGAATTGTTTCTGAACACTTCATACCGGTGTAGACTGCTATGCCATTAAAAAAAAAAATTACAATTATGATACTGTAAGAGAATATATAGAAAGGTGAACTAAAGTATCCTTCTGGCATGTGATCTCTCTCCACCGCCGCAGCGCTAATTTCAGAGTAAGGTGCTCTCTAGTTACACCAGATCCCATCAACAGCACAGCAAGTATGATAGTCAGAAACAAGGTCGGTCATCCCCTCCCCAGCTGCCAGAAACAATTTTTAACAGTAATCGGTGTTAGATTATTCTGTCATCTAGATTCAGAGCAATAATTGGTTTGAGGTGTCGATTGATAGGAAAAATACCAACAGAGGGCACAAAGGAAAGCAGCAGCCTACCCTAAATGAGAGATTTGGGATTCTGTCACGTCCGGAGGTAACGAAATAAACAGAAGTAGCCTCATTTTAAAAGTACAATTCTCCAGCGATGAGTTGTTTTGCTGCTCCTTTGCTGATATTCTCTATTTTTTCAACAGTTGCAGATACAAATCAAACTGTACAATAAGGATATACACCTCCCTAGCAGTGGCGCACACTGAATGGGCAGCTGCTCCCTACACTGCCCTCACCAGAGAAAGCATTGAAAGAAGAAGCCCAAGAAATAAGAAAATTCCCAATCTTATTTACTATTAAATGTATGAACACTCCTAACACCTAATCTATGCATCACGACATCTCTAATTTAAAGATTAATATATTAAACACAGTTTTATTCGTACAGCATCAGAATTTAGGATCATTACTAAAGTCTTCATTCCTGCTATTTCATTCCTGCTTTTGTAGCTCATTGTGGCCAAGTAACACAGTATCAAAATATAAACTTAGTATGAAAAAAACCTCACATACACTGATCAGTGTCAAGTCAAGCTGCATTACATTTTAAAAACTGCTCAATTTTTACCCTGTATTACCGATTGGGCAGAAGGAAGTATCGTTCTTGGGTGGTTAACACATCATAAAGCGCTGCTAAAGAGAAAAGATGGTCATTTTGGAGTTACTTAGTACACCAAGGGACAAACCAGGCAGACTTAGACTCTACCATATTTGTAGAGGGCAATGGCACAAGATAAATCTCCTATGACAAAAAAAACCTACATTACATTAAAAGGAAAATATTCTTAATATTGCATCTACATAAGAAACTTAAGTAGCTTCTTAGTAGCTCTTAAATAGATTTTCTCTGAAGGTAGCTACTTTCACTACTATGATAAGGACACTGATACTTATATCTTTTTGTGTAAATGTTAGTGTTTATAATGTGCTCCTAAGACATTAAGATTAGGAACAAAAAAATAAAATAACCACACAACCAAGACAAGCCTTATTTTTCTCAGCCCATGATCACTTGTCAAGCCATGATTAATGCTGTGCTCTGTAGAGGGAGACATTACATCTAGGCTACAACAGACCTAAATTTTACCCTAAGGCAGAAGTCTGATTTAAACATCTCTATTCTAAGTGACATTTGTCCTCTCTTTTCAACCAGTTTCCTCTGAAATTCCAGTAAACTGACTCTGTGACCTACAAATGGCCCATTGATTCTAACTTGTCGCATTGCCTGTCCTTGTAGCAAAGTTAGTTTTGGTGACTGAGTGAAGCAAGATGTTACGCATTCAAGAAAAACACAGGAGCAGAGTCCATTAGGTGCTCTATTAAATGCTCAGTTGGATAACAGCGACTAGAATTTACGACTGTAAGGATCCCAGCTTACACAGAAGAGCTAAAGATAAATACTGAGGTCAACATTAAAAATCAGAAAATATTTTTATATTCAGAAGTAACAATGGCCTTCATATTCTGAGGTGATGAGCAGAGATTTCTCTTTTTTTTTGTATTACAGACAAGAACACGGGCGTCGTCAGGGCCACCCTGAAAAGTAATTACATTTTATCTCTTGCCTTTCACTCTGAAGCGTCTGCAAAGGTATTTACATTTGTCTGTTACAAGAACAACAAGCTATAGACAGGAGAAAAAAAACTAGTTGTGATCACTTATCTCAAGTAAATACTATTTCTCCACTGAATGGTATTATTCCATCTATTTTATAACCTTATTGTTAGATCCTCCAGTTTATCTGTAACTGCTATTGTAGGGATAAAAATAAGACATGCTTATACCTTATAAAGAAACAACCAAATAGCAGACCTGGACATGTAAAATAATCAATATCCTTCTTACTGAACATGAAAAATGGCAACGTTTAGTAATATTAAGTAATTTAGACAGTGCTGGCAAGTTCCTACTAGCCAAGGTAATCTTATTTCTGGTGCTTTTCAGGGTAAATTGATTCCCCCCCCCCCCCCCCCTTTTAGCTTCTCTTATGATTGAACAAATGTATACAAGCGTGATGGGATTTTACTTAGCAGCCAACACACGAAAAAAAAAAAACATTCCCCAAACATGAAGTACTTTACTCATGAAAACGAATTTTTGTTGTAATTAAGCAAACTGTATTTAAGCTGCTTGCTTTGTGTCAGGATAACAATCAATAGCATTTTGTTGGAGACTGCACTCTACCTGCAGGTGTTAAGCATTGTGCTTGCTTCAGTCAGGCTGCAATGTTTTTGATTATTATGCCTTTCTAAATAATTTGGGTAAATAGCAGGCTGGAGTAAGCTGAATCATTACAGTGCCTTATGAAAATCAAAACGAAAGAAATCATGACATATGCAGATTACATATTCTTCTAAGCCCCACAAAATACTCTATTTCAGTAATGATCCATAACACGAAGATGCTACAATTCCAAATTTGAAGGCCTTTTTTAAATTCTTCCCCCCTAAAGCATCGATTTCTGGTTAGCTGTCAGTCTGTGTGTAGAGAATGCTGCAAGACCTTACCACTCATTAAGCAAGTGTATTTCTATAACTAAATCACTTACAGTAAGCAACAGAATCTTCACAGCCTATGCTGTAGAAACACATCTCACACATTACAGGTTGAAAAACAAAACAAACTCGAAAAAAGTTATCTATTGAAAACCTGTCATCTTTTACCTTTTAAGTGAAAAATGTTAAAAAGAATCATATTTACTAAATAAAGACTGGAATTCTTTTCTAAACCAGGTATATATTCACATTAAATCACAAGTTACCAATATTCAAGCAGGGCCACCTACTACTACTTTTATTTTAAGAACTGCTGGAAACAAACAAAAAAAACCCCAAGCTATCTTCGAAAACCATTTAAATATTAAACACAATTGTTAAAGAGTATTGAGAATGTCCTTAAAATAGCTTTTTGTTTTCCCAGTTTTCTTGACATCCAATTACAACCGCGATGGTTTAAATCTTTTACTTGCTTCAAACACAGGGTTTTACAAAAATAACAGACAGCTTTTAAGCTTAAAAGCTGCACATAAATACTTTAAAAGGTGAATTTCTTGCAACTTCAAATCACTTTTGTAGATCACAAACATCAATCCTAAAAAATGCTTCAAAAGAGTCTGTTTAACATGACATCCCCAAGTAACATGTCTGACTATAAATTTCACTAGCCTGTGCTCTAAGGTATATTACTTTATAACTGACTACTTGTCTACCTGTGTATGAATATGATTTCAATTATACACCAGATGTAGTTTAACTTCTTCTCTTGCAGTTCACCAGGTAAAATCATTAATCATTACTTCCAGTTCTTGTATTATCAGCTATCCACAGATATTCCTCAGTGGAGACATGGGGCATTTTTTTTTATATCCCCAAGCAGTTAACAGTAGGGTTTTCTTCACTCTTGTTATTAGACATGGTGCTATCCTCAAAAAGAGCCATACTAGAAGTTAACTGTATTTACTTACATAAATGTCAACATTTTAGGTGGACACGGGATGAGCAAGGACTTGGAAATAGATAATTTTTTTAGATCAAATTTCAGTAAAAACCTATGATTATGTTTCTACCCTCTCTAAACATTAAATGTTTATATTGGATGGGTGTTATTATTTTAACAAATTTATGATACACTGTATCATATCTGTGTACTGAAACATAACTTTGATAAATATTTTGCCTAACTAGAGCCTTCTTTTGCCAACATCCTTACGTGAAAATTACAGACCTTTCTAAAAAGATGTCATTCAAGACTAGCATTTTTTCTTCATCATAACTATTTCCGGTTTTTTAAATATATATTAATCAGCATGTAATGTTTACATATTGAATTTTTAGAAATAAAAAAAAAAAAATCATATTATTAGCCATAAAGACTACAAACTCTTAAGACTATACTACCTGGCTTATTTAAATTTTAATAAGGTGCTTCCTTACTAGAGAATAGAATTCCTGAGTAACTCCCCTTCCTGACTTTATGTGTTAAAAGCAATAAAGGATAAAGCATTGAAAGAGCTTCTGAAGTGATCAAATAAGAACTAAGCAAACTTTGTTTAGTTGTTTGGGTTTAAAAAAAAAAAAAAAAACAAAAAAAAAACCCCTCTCCTCTTGCTCATTTTAAGAAGGGAAACACTCAGAAGCCTGGTGTTAATGTCTCTGCTGATTGTGAAAATTGCAGCAATAAAAACTCCAACTGCTTGTCTTAAATTAAGGCTTGCAAGACTACATGTGAGATCTGTATCTTTACATTAGATTTTATAACATTTGCAAGTTTGGTTGCCTGCTTTGATGTTGGTCTATTAATAAGCAGGGGAGCCAAAAGCCAGGAAAAGAAATGTTTACTGGAAATTCTCAAGTCAAAACCTGAAGTAATTGGTTTGTTCTACCCCACATGATTCAATATCCTCATTCCCCCAAGAACCAGCTCTCTGAGCTATCTGAATGTCTATGCTTTTTTGCTGTTGCCAACACATAGTAACCCACGGTGATTGAAAATGGCAGCTGAAGTGCTGCTGCAGCACATTAATTTTTCCTTAAGTAGTCTGATTTTGTCATCTGAATGTTGAAAATCTTCTCTCTGTTATACATATTTTCTTTTACTGTCAGAGATTTGTCGAGTTTGGGGTTGCCATCATATAAACCAAAGTGCAACATTTTCAAGACAATTTTTAGATTATCCCCTATAGTTCAAAGGATAATGCACTTTCTTTGTAGCACTCGGCATTCAAAGACTAGGTAACAGCAACTTAAGTGTGATAATGGCAATTACATCAATATGTTCCTTTTATACCACCAAAAGGTATGTACTTCGGACAACCGAAGACATTAGGTAAATAAACTGCTGAAAATTACCTGTAAGTAATGACATGCAATTTTAGGACCACTAAACACATCTACTCACAAAATGCCCAAATGGTCATGTCCATTTAAGAATAACAGAAATCTCTATAAAATATTTAATTAACTGCAGGGCTTTTCACCAAGATATACCATATATGCTCCGTTCCTTCATTAAATGAAAGAGAATTGAAGCATGAGTGAAGACATCCTACTCTGAAGGCACATCACTTTCATGTCTCAAAGAGACACCTCCCCCCAAAACCATCAAATGGAGAACCAAAAAGGGTAAAGAAAAAAAAACAAACAAAAAAAACAAAAAAAAAACCCCAAAAAAAACCAACAAAACAAAACAAAAAAACAAGCCAGACCAAATGGCTACACACCAAGCACTTAAGCCTACTTTTTATACACACAAAATGGATGTTTTATTATCAGAATCATTCAAGTAAAAGGTTTGGAAGGAAGGAATAGACAAGGAAAGCATGTAAGTTCTTTTTTTTTTTGCCAGAGATATAAACCAGGAAACAGTTCCCAAGAAACATCTGGTCCCCGGAAAAGGTCCCAACTTATTGACAGATAACTGGATTTTGTTTGCCTTTTAGGTTGCTAGATTATGAATATTGACTTGCAAGGATAGTAATACGGTAGGACGGGCCACATCCCCTTTCAGACTCAAGGAAATAGTAACGGAAGACTAAAAAACTGCAAATATGTAGTCACGTAAAACAATTTACAATGTGATAAACGTTCTACATGGCCACCAAAACACCACTCCTGCCATACTCGGTTTCAAATTATTTATTGCAGGGTAATACCGATGGCAAATAAAGTCCTCTTAGTAAACATAGTATCACTGATTAAATGAGATTACAAGCATTACTCATTTTCACTTTTTCTAGATAAAAAGGAAATGGAAGCCTATGGCCGGTGGTGATCAAAACTTCTTTTAAAACTCTCCACCAAAATATCTATTATTCCAGTCTAGCCACCCATTAAGGAGGGAAGCATATTTGTTTCAAAGGTCTGGAATCGAGAGGTGTTTTATTACAAAATTTCATTTGTTTTCTGAAGTAATTAGAAGGTCTTCCCCATTCAGTCCCCGCCCGCAGTAGCGTGTAGGCCAGACCCAGAGCATGAGTGCGGCAGAAAGGGCTTTCTAAATCCCCCTCGCAGAGAGGGGACATCAGAAACCACGCAAAAGTGCCTGTCATAAAAGGTCACTTTTTCTTCCCCGGAACAAACCATTAATCAATAGAATGCGATTGTCCGAGCGTTTGCAAGTGCGCTGCAGCGAAGGGACCTCGTTTTTTCACTCGCATAATTGCGAAACAGCGAAAGTTCAGAAACATAACCCAAATTCACCTCCCCATTTTCCCCCTTTACAATTCCCACTGCCCTTTGGGCCTCTGCTTGGAAGCAAATGGAAGACAAGCTGAAGTTTTCTCAATTGAGCCGGAGCTAAGAAACCTTTGATATGCTAATAGCCTCCTTCAAACGGTAAGAATTCACACTTGCATTAATTCAAACAATTTCTCCAGAATGATGCGAAATGGCACCTCTTTTCGTGGCAAGCAACAAAAGGAGGGAGCCGGAGCGTCTGAGGAAACCGAAGAGCAGAACATTTGTTCTGCAGGACTCCTTCCGTCTCGCACAGGGGCATTTCGACGCAAAGAAAAACACACCTGAGCACCACCAGCAGATCTCTTTACTTTCCGACAAACCACGTTCAAACCCCAACAGGGCTAGCGCAGACTAACAAGAAGATGTTATTTTTAGAGCCAGACACAGCAACGGTGCCTCATGACACACTCTGTTTTCTGTCTCCAGATGGCCCCAGATTTCTACATGTGAAAATAAATAGAAGGAGGGGAAGGAGAAGGAAAGGGGAAAGGAAAAAAAAAGAAAAAAAAAAAAAAAAGTTGTTCTCACTCCAGAGCCGACAAAGGGTAATTTATTCCTCTTCCCAAAGCAAACCCGCACACACTCCGCACGGGCTGGTAGACGGACGCTCGGCTGAGTTACAAAAATAAACCCGCAACAGGTAATTATTTACTGAACGGATGCAACTTTCCCCGCAGCGCGATGCGCGGCGGGGAGCGCCCAGCTGCGGCGGGGCCTGCTCGGCCGCAGGACCCCCGGCCCCCTGCGCAACCCCCGCGGCGGGGCGGCCAACCGGCGGCGGGCGGGGGCTGCGGGGATC
>WTSP01010338.1:0-21622 GCA_025331215.1 Actenoides lindsayi
CGCGACCCCCGGCCGCCGCCTCGGCCTCGGCCCCGGCCCCGGCTCGGCCCGGCCCCCGCCCGCGCCCCGGCCCAGCTGCGGCCTCCCCGCGCCCGGGCCCCCCGCGCCCCTTGTTCTCCGGGTCCCAGCGCCGCCCGGCTCCAGAGCGCAAGCTCGGGCTCCGCCGGCTCCTCCCCCGCCTGCCCGCCCGCCGCCCCGGCTCCGCCGGAACCGGAACCGGCGCCCCACGGGGACCGCGTCGCGGAGCGAGCCCGAGCCCGGGACGGACTGGGGCTCAACCAGCATCCCGTAAGGGGCTTGGACCAGCGCCCGTCCTGCACCCAGACCCTGCCGGGATCCGGGCCCGCAGCCTGCCCCACATGGGACACTCCGAGCTGGAACTGGCCCCCACCCACGCACCCCTCTTCCCGGGGCCATACACTCCCCCCCGCTGCACCCATGGAGCTGCGTGCGCCCCTGGGACCCCCCTCATCACCTCCCTGACCATGAAAAGCCTGTAGATGGGTTTGGATTTTTACTTTACATCCACATCCCCTTAACTACAGCCTAGTACTCCCCACGCATCCCCAGTCCTAGCTGGCATCCACCCACACAGCCCTCCCGGGTTCCCCCTCCCGATCTCAGCCCCCCTTACACCCACCGACGCTGCTCCACACACAGGGTCGTTCCTGTGCCACATGTGCTTCTGCCTCCCACAACCCCCACTGCTTCTCGGGTACACAGCCCAGGCTTCCCCTTCCATCTCTGCAGCCCTGGGTCTTTTTCACACACCTCCCACCTTCTCCACACTCACACAACTGCATGCCCCTCAAGTACAGTTTACAGACATGAGTATATCCTGCTCTACTCTGTCCTCTGCTCAGACCCTTTGACTCCATCTCTGATGGCCACACCACACAGGAACTCAGCTGCCCAAGATGGAGAACAGTACCTCCCTCTCCAGTTCTTCTCCAGCTGTGGCTTCCCTCCAAGCCCCTTGTCACCATCCAATAACCATCCCCAATACTCAGACTCTGAAGTATCCCTTTAAATTCCCCAGCCTCATTTCCTCACCAGCAGACTCTCCTCTGCTCTTCATGAGCATCCTCCTTCCGAAATACCATGGCTGTGGCCTCTTCAACTGTGCACATACCAGCTCCAACAACCCCCTGACTCTGTGGTTGTTTCTTCATCCTCCCTCTCCCCAGACTCTATCACTCTGTTACCTACAGTCATCAACACTATGACCCCAGCTCCTAAAACTTGCCTCTGTGTCGCAGCAGTCTGGGGCTGACTGTCTTCCCTGCTGGACACCTCTCCAGCACCCAAGGAACCGTCTCCATCAGCAGCTTCCTGGAGCTGTGGCTGAGAGCAAAGCTGGGGTGGATAGAGCTTGGGGAACACCCACCACCAGGAAGGGAAGAACCGCCTTGCACTGTCCTGGATTAGAAGGAAAAAATGCAGAGGAAGAACCTCACCGTGGGCCTGCAAAGGGCGTGAGATTCAATCACCAGCCCTCAGCACCAGACTCCCCTCCTGTAGGAAGCTGAGGCAGGGAGATCATACAGGGAACGGAGCCAAGCCCCTCAGGCTGGCAGGAAGGAGCGAGCTAAAGAGCCTCCTCATGCATGAAAGAGTCCTGAAGATGTTGCTAGCAATTATCTGGGCAGCATTGCTAGACTGGGTAAAGAAATAAAAAAAAAAAATAAAAATAAAGGGAAGACCTCAGGTAAACTGTAAGAGGTGTGAGGCTCTCCTAGGTTTCCTCATCAGCTCTTGGCAGATTGTCACTTCCTCATGCTCGGAGCTCTATGGTAAAAGCCAGTGTACCTGGAAAGAAGAATCCAGGTCAGGAATGCAAAGGTTTAGTTTAAACTGCTTCTTATAGTGTCAGTCCTGACAGAGCTAATCTTAAAAATCTTTTTGCAACACTTCCTTGCCCCAAAAACTGGGCCATGTGGAAGAATTACAGCCCTGCCCTAACAGGGCCCCTCTCTTGCCCACCTCCCAGCACGGTTGTGGTGCATCTTAGAGCCTGCATCGTATGGGTTAGACATCTTTGTTACTAAATGGGACATTTGCTGAAGAGCTGAGCTCCCAAGAGAGCAGAGGCAGCCCAGAGGAGGGGGGCACATGCCCCCAGGGCGGCAGTAGATGAAATCTCATCCTTACAGCTGCCTTTTCCTTTAGAACAGGCCAAGTGAAGGAACTAGGTGCACAAGGAAGAGTTTTGGAACAGCCTGTTGGCTTACGTCTACATTTGAAAATGTCAGCACTGATAGCACGGCTTCTCCTTACAGAGCAAACAGGCTCCTGGCATTTGAGTGCCTCTCAGAACAGCCCAAAGCAGAGGTGGATGCACTTGAGTTCCATCACTGACAACAAGTAACGCAAGCAATGCAAAACTCATCTGTTCTAAAAGGCGCACTACTGTTAATGGAAGTTAGGTTTGATACAGGAATACCAGGTGACATCATCTATCCCTCCCTCCCTCCCATGGGGTAAATCAGACAAGTTGACTACTATGGCCTTAGGAAAGAAAAAAAAAAAAAAAACAAACCCTTACTGCTTACAATTCTCAAAAAGATGCACAGCAACCCTTGAACAACCAAGGTCGCTCTCAAAGGCATTTCTAGTCTCCTGTACCAAACAGAAACCTTGACTGAAAGCAACAGAAAGCATCAAGCCCACCCTATACTTAGGCAATGCAATTCATGCTCCTGTAACAGGTCTGTACTTACCTGCCCAGAATGATGCTGTGCCAGACCAGAACTCCACCCTGGAGAGTACCGAGTACCCTGCTTTGTGTCCTCTTTGCTACACTCTTCTCGGGACATGTAAAACCACACGCACCACTGAGGCCTGAAGGATATTTGGCCATAGAGCAACGTTATCCCAAGATCCAACATGGATCCTAACCCCTGGGTAAGAAAGCAGCTCACACTATGAAGAAGTTGACTACAGTGGAGCAAAGGATGAAGGGATGTGGAAAAAAAACAAGTGGAACTGTTACTTGTCACAGTCATGAGCCACTGGCAAAACCAAACCATTTACAGAACTATAAATTAAATGCATTTTTTAAGCCATCTTTACATTGTAAAAGGAAAAAAAATACTTCAGATATCCAAAATTTTAAAATCAGAGTCTTGCAGCTGGTTTCACGACAGGCTCTGTAGCTGTCCTTCCACCTCTGCCAGTTCTTACTCCCCCACTTCAGGAGGGCACGATGCAGTCCCTAACCACCAACATTCCCACTAATTCTCATTGTGGCAAAGGAGAACTAGTTTCATAGGATTTAAAGTTCATCTTTGCAACTTAATCCTGTACAAAACCAAACCTCACCCATTTCAGGATTCCAAGTTCAGAAGTTTTCATCAACTGTTTTCTATCTGTAAACAGTGAGGTCAGGAGTTATCGCTGAACATTGACACCAGTTCAGTGGCGTGCCAATTTCCTACCTGCCTATTATGCACTTAAAATCTCTTGAGGAAAGACTAACTATGAGTTATTTAGCTAACCCATTAAGCCCTGCTCAGACGTGAGCCACAGCTGGAGACATGCAGTTTGAAGTCAAACAAAGCAAACAAGCTGGTAACACCAGGATAGTTTTTATTTGCTCCCTGAATTAAATATTGGCAGATACAGACAATTCCGATACCAACTATTTCCCCAACATTTACAAGACTGAGTTTGTAATGTCAGAAAACCACCACGTTTAGGCACAACCCTGGCAACTGATGGTGCGAGTGCACAGGATTGCCTGCCCCAACACCAGTTCTTAAGAGGCAGTATCCCTGGATTCCCGCATCCAATGCTGTCCCCTCACTGTCAGTTGTGGCACCACAGAACGGCCCAGCAAAGATCCTGAGTGAGCAGCTCCAGTGCATTTCCCCCCCACAAAGGATTTATTCCACTCTCCTCCTGAAGGGGCAGAGGCAAGGTCAGCACGTCCATAAAACAACCCACCTACGAACACAAGTCAATTCTTGCTGTGCCTTTTTCGCTCTGCTCTTTGAGAGCAGGGAGGAGCACAGCAGAGAAACACTCTCAAGCAAGCTGTTCTTACGAGACATTATTGCTGCCACACATTGGCTGTGCTGGCAACAGAGTGCCAGAGGTGAGCTTGCTCCCCGCCGCATGCCGAGCTGCTCTGCGGCCGCTGAACTTTACAGTGGGCTTGCAGCACTTTCCCTGCTGTCGGAGGGAAGTTCTCAAATAAATAAAAGGACATGAAGTAAACAAGTCTGTATAACTGAAATCATGTGGAAACACACAGCACGTGCTGTCAAAGGAAATACCATTTGCTCCTTTTCACACTGCAGCAGAATGTAGGAACTTGCATCCTCCTTAAAGCAGCTGGTGTGGTCAGAGCTCCCAGAGCAAAACACCAGTGTAGCTGGTGCAGGAGGAGCCAGGCACCTCTGCTCCCTTTATTAAGAAAACAAAAAACCAAACCCTTTTCTAAATCATGTCTGCTAAGCTGGGGACACACAGAAAACAGATCACGTCTAAGACGTGGTGATCCACACGGCATTTCACTGACCAGTGCACATCCACTATTAGCCAGCCCCCTTGGGGTAGCTGAGCACATATCCCCTGCTCTACAGAAGGGGAAAACACATGGTTTTACCAACTCTACTGTGCAACCTTGTGTTAGATCCTAGCACGGCAGATGGCAAGAGGTTTTCCCTTTTGGAAAGATCAGAGAAGTGCCTTCTGGGCTGCAAAATGCCTTGGGCATCCTCAGACAACTGCATCTTCTCCAGGCACAGGAACTCCTGAATCCCAGTCCTGCACTTCAGATCCTAATCCACATGCTCCTCATCACCAACCTTGCCAGTGTCTCTTCAGCAGGAGTTCTCTTAGCTCCAGAAGCAATACTGACTCCAAATAGCTTAGCTGTATGACCATTCTCCCACAACCCCCATGGTTAGATTTATTTTATAAGGGCGTTGTATGCATTTGCATCTATTTGCTCCCTTTGTATTAGTAACAAGGACCTCCCACAAGATAACTTATAGTGTATCACATCCAGGCTCCAGAGAGATTCTACGTATCACCACCTCCTGCTTTTCCCTTATGGTTTTCACACTGGGCTGCAACCATCCAACGTAAGGTGCCACTGGGCAAGTGAGGGAGGGAGGGAAGTGGCAAAGTTGGGAACACACAACATAATTAATAATGGGATTGTCAGTCACTTCGATGTCAGGCCCCACATCTACACACCATGCACTGGCACTGATCTTGCCCTGCCCACTCAGCCCAGAAAGGCAGTGAGAGTGCCTCTTCTCATGCTGAGCCACCATGTCAGTCTTGGTCGCCATCAGACGACTCTTCCTCTGCCTCCTCCAGCCACTGGATAAATTTCTGGAGCTGTAGAGAGAATAAAAAGTAATTGGGTAACAAGTGACACCAAACAGATGCTGGGAATGCTCAACAACTACACTGTGTCAGGGAGCACCACTATCATGCACAAGACAGACAGTGTTTCTAGAACACACAGAAACAGAGGCAGACTGGGGGAGAGAGAGAGAGACTGAAGTTTAGATGAAAAACAACTGGGATGCCCTGGACAAACCCAGACTGATTAGATTGCTGAGGGCCATTCCTCCAGTCAGACAATCCCCATAACACTCAGCAAAAAGACAAAAGCTTGAGGGTTTTTCAGAGCTTGAGGGAGAAGAGATTAACAGCTGCACCTCAGCTAAAACATGTTAGGAAAACTGCTGGGAAAAACCTACTGCCTGAGAAATTGCTATATAGAAGACAGCTCATTTTACCTTTTAACTGGGCTCGAATAAGCAGCTGAAAGCACTGCTGGCCTATACTAAGAACTGATTTTGCAAAGGTTTTAAACAAAGCTGGGAGTTCTTCAGAGATGGCTTTTTTATCCTGCTCCTCTTCCAGATCTAGGGAGGAGGACTGGAACAGAGCTCAGCCAAACTGCAGCACAAATTTCTGCCTGATGGAGGGGGGAAGTTTATATGCTCCTTGCAACATCAGCCAAATGAAACCACTCAGTACAGCAAATGCTTAGAAATCTATGCAAAGGGACTGGTGAGCCAGGAATGAAAGCTTCAAAGGAACTGCATGAGGCCAGCACACAGGGCATTGGCCTAAAGCCCATTCCAAATGGGTGTTGGCTTAGAGAAGCCGTGCTGCTACTCCAGAAAGTGCTGGCCTCGTGCGGCAGAGAGACCACTAAAAACAATCTGCCTCTCCTACTACCTCCATTCTTCATCCAAACAGGATGATTACGGCAGAACACACAGAAATGCCTGTTCTGGAGAACAAAGTTGTGCTGCTCAGTGTTCAATGCACTGGTGCATTACTGGCCTACCATGTAATGGCAGCTGCTCCACAGAAGGCGACGGTGGCACCGAACTCCACTCAAAATTTCTTTTAGCAGCTGCTGTCTCTCTTTCTCTTTCCCCTCCTGCTCTTCAAATACCTTTGGGACTCACCCGCTGGTTTTTACGAAGCTGCTTTCCCTTGTCAGACGTGTCCCGCAAAGAGAACCAATTGAGAATTACATCTTCTTCCAGAATTTCCAGCTGGTAAAACGTCATCAACACCTGCATCAATTAGAAAAGAGCAACAGGATTTTCTATAAACTCTTTTGGGGCTAGCTCATGTTCAAGCACAAAGTTTGCACATAAACTGCATCTCCCAGCTCCATCTTCAACAGAAGGCACTCAGTCTGCTTCATTTTGGTTTTGTTGTTAAAAATAACTGTGCTTCTCCTACCAAGCCTTATGTTCCTGACAGCTAGATGCTATGACACATAATGAGTCAAAGTTCAAGTCCCATCAACTTCAGCTCTGTAGATGCAGAGTATGATTGAGAGCTGTGGGCAACACGGGGCCACAGAGGATGTCACTTCAAGACATTACTTAAGTTCTCTTTTAAAAGCATCCCCAAACTCATCCCCAAAGCAGATCCAACAAGCAACTCTTAGAGAAGCCCACATACACACATCAGTGACACGTGCAGAGACGAGCACGAAACTGCCCAGCTCTGCCCCAGGCTCCCTCCTCCTGCCAGTTCTCTCTCAAAGCTGCCTTATGGCAGGTGTCAAGGAGATGGCCACTCATCAGCTCAAACGGTAAGGTGCAATCATGCTTTCTCAGGGTGCCTTCGTGCTCAGGCAGAGCAGGCATTTTGCAGTTGGTTTCCTTGCAGCAGAGCCCTGACAAAGCTGGCTGCTGACTCCAAATATAAAGTGTCACTTTGATTCCCAGCCTCCAGGGAAACCCAGGCCCCTCGATCAATGGACATATGCCAAACAATTGCTGCAATTCAAGGACATTTTGGCTCACCAAACTGAAGGCTTTTGGCTCCAGTCCTAAGTGCTTTGCCATTAGCCAGAAGCACTGGTAGAAGAAAGTAGGATTACTCTTCCTTGAGGAACCAAGAGTTAAGAGACACTGCTAAAGGAAAGACTCGCAATCTAAGTCAAATGCTCTCAGTGTGTTAGGGGAGAAAGAATTCAGGGACAAAATACTTGTGAAAAAGGGTGAGAAGGAATATACTGAGAACTCTCAGAAGTGGGGAGATAGGTAATAAGCCACATGTCAGCTCCCCTTTACTCCTAGTTTCCTAACTAGCTCAGTATGAATAAAAAATCCCACCCTTATTCACAGCATTGCTTGTTTTGCACTCTAAAGCATGGTAAACCATTTGGCAGTTAGACCCCCTGGATCATGAAGAGACAAATTAAATAAAAGCTCTTCCTAAAACAAGACTCTGGCTTCACCTCTTCCAGCATAACACAAGGGCATCCAGGTTAGAAGCTACAAAATAATGGCTCCCCTTGGGCTGCATGATCATAATTAATACCCTTGGCTGTGCTCCCTCAGAGGCACAGGCAGACATGGAACTATTTTTGCTTTTAAAAGCAATTATTATAGATGGATTTTCTATACACCCTCTCCACTGAGAACTCAGAATTCTCTCCTCTAAAGCAGGCAAGCCAATAATGCAAGCAGGATGCATTTCACCATGACTCCAGCGAACACAGGTCCTCAGAGCTGGGAGCAGATACTCACTTTAGCTATGGATGTGCAGAGACTGTCGTGTTCCAGGAAGAATTCCTCAATGGCACATAAGGCATTCAAGTGATCTGACGCCCGTTTTATGTAGTTCTTAAACAACGGGGTCCAGTTCTTCAACAGCTGCAGGGGAAAAACACAGAAGAGTTCCTGAGCTATGAGATGGATGTGTGAACTCAGCCCTGTTTCTCAGCTGTCTTGAACTAAGAATCTGACCCAGAGAAGCAATTTAAGAAACTATTCTGCTGACTACTTAATATATTTGTCCCACTCTGGCCAAGAAACAGATGCTATTAAGTCTCACACGAGCAGACAGGACCTGTTTTTACTAAGCAGCTTTGAGGATATCCGTTAGCTTTCTTGGTTTTGCCTCTCTGGAAGGAATTAATTATCACAATGAAATGTATTATCACAATAAACGTGTTTAATGGACACTGCCACTCAAAATCACTTCACAGCAGATCGATTAGGAGAGGTGCACACATGCCACTTAAACCTTCCTCCCACAAAGGAGCTGACATTTCAGCGGAACTTTCCTTCAAAGCAGAAAAGCAAATAGTAAAGAAAAAGATGGTGCCAGGAAAATTACCAGCTGAGTAAAAGTGGACAGAGCAAAATAGCCCCCCCTAAAAGAGGAATGCAGCAGAGCAGCCCCTAAGTGCAAGGCACACGTTTGCTGTGTGCCTGCAGGCTTGTTTGTATTCTGGAGTCTGCTGCAGGGAAAGGGTGGGAAGGATGAAGGGCAAGAACCTGCTAAACTATTAGCTGATCTCAACTATCTCCTCCAAGGCTTATTTTATGAAGTCTTTAGTTTAATTATTTTGGTGCTGCCTCTTCAAACACCATTTCTGTCCAAGTCCCCCACGGCTCTTTCACTTCTTATGCATATCTAGAAAGCAAGCAGCAGGGAAAGCTCTGTGAACAGCACAGACTGACTGCAATCTGGGATAGGAGATAATATTTAGACCCCTGTCCATAACAGTTTGAAACAGTATCAGAACTAGGGTAAGATGCAAGAATTCCTCATTGGCCACGTCATGACCAGACCATCCTACAAAAACATTGTAGGAAATTAAAACAGAGTTCCACATCTTTTTAAATGGATTTTAATTCAACAGCAGGCCTTCCTGCAACCCCATCCCTGGCATGCCCGTGCAGACAGACTGCTTTGCTGTGCCTTCGACAGTGTCTCTCTCCTTACAGAACACATCTGGTCTGTTTTGAAGGGAAACATGTAACTCTCAGGGGCTTGGGGTGTGATGAAGAAGCTCTGAGTCACCTACATTCAGGGCTAATCAGCATTATTCTGTCCAGGACAACTGATAACAGCCAGTAGCCCTTCCAGAGAGAGAGCTCCAGGATGCACAGTGGAGCCAGAACCCAGGCTATCGTGGACTACCAAAGGTAGTCTGCACAAGGAAATCGTGCTCAGCTACTCCACAGTACTACTTTCATCACCTCTTCAGACACATTTGTGATGCAACCATGCTGGAATTTGCATGCGTCAAGCAGAAACAAAGAGGGGGATTAGTGCAAACAAACTGATCTGTACAGCAGTACATCAACTGACTCAAGGAGCGGCAGTAACAGCACAGAATGACCCCAATGATCACGGTATTGCAACAAAAACCCGAGGGTTGCATGGCATGTTTCCAGAAAGTATTTTAACCTTTAGCAAAATGCTTAATCCTAAACACTCTTCCCTTCTCTACAACCATCTCCTGCATTTTTAGTATCCTTTGGAATGCTTCAAGTGTAGTAAAGCTACTAGCATGTTCCTTCCAAGCTAAGAAATAAGCTCTCTGCTCACACCTTAAATCATAAGCAGGCACAACTCTAACCAGAAGCTAGTGAGTTTCTGAAAGCAAGTTATTTATAAAGAAAGCAGAGGATAGATCTATAAACACCCACAACCCCAGGAATCAATCCAGTATATGCCTATTGCTGGGGAAGGGAAATAAGAAAACAAACAAACAAACATGTACTGTACTGTGACTGCTGCTGATGGGCTCACCACGGCTCAGCCCCACAGAGCCCCCAGCAAAAACATGACTATGAGCCTGTAGGACCAGAGACGTTGTTTTGGGAGTTTCATGAAAATCTGAACTGCAGAATTAGAAGCCTGTAACTATTTTAGATTGAGTAAAAGACTGAAAAAATGAAGTTTTCCTGTCCTACTCATTCTAGATTAGGAGCCAAATTTGGGAGACAGAAAGAGATGCCACATCCTATCTGGAAGAAAACTCAAGCATCCTAACACAGCTACCAACTCCACACAACCTGTTGTCTAGATGTACTGCTTCCCACTTAGAGTCTGACATTTCCTCAAATCTTCTCTTCAGTCCTACTCCTTCAGTTCTCTTTTTCCAGGACAGGGCATGCTATTTAAGGAAACATTCTGGCAAAATGAACAAAAGCAAGCAGAATTTAAATAGACTGAAAAACAGAATCTCGCTAAGCCATCTGATGAACAGATCTGTTCACAAGGAAGTTTCCACACATCCAGATTAATTAAGTGCCATTCTTGCACCTATAAGAAGAATTAGTTTTCCACACTTCCCCATCAACTGAAAGCACATACTTCACACCAGAGAAAGGATTATGAGGATGTCTAGTGTTCCTCTTTAGCTCCATGTCCTAAAAAAAATTAAACTCAGACATGTCAGACCCGTTCATTCTGAAAGAGCACCTTTGTAACCTGTAGGGTTTGCAAACTCAAACACATAAATGGGTTATAGCAAAGAGACAAAACTACTGCAATGGCTTCAGCCTGGGTGAACAAAACCATGAAGACCGACTGCTTTTTACAGCAGATCCTACCCTGTTTTGTCTCCCTTAAGTCAGGAAATAGAAATCGCTCTCACCCAATTATACAACCTGCTTCTTTAGAGACACAACACAACTCTTATCTTCACCCAAAGACAACAATATCGTTCCTTTGCATTTAGCTGGAAAAAAAGTTGGTACCAATTACAGCATGCAGACAAGTAAGACCTTGGAAATGATCTCACTGGGAGAGGAGCACTCCCTGCTGCCCCAGGGACTGGGCTTGTGATGGATTGGAATGGGGTTCCTGCAATGCAAGCCTGTAAAGATATCTCTAACAGTCCCTCTCTTATCTTCTACAAGTGATGCACTTCTACCATCACACACAAGAAACAGAAACAACCACAGCTGTACTGAAGTAGAGCTCCTCACATCTACAGCCTCAGCTGGGTTCTGTCACATAGGTACAATAGTTGCAGTTTACTTCATCTTCTGTAGAAGACAAAGAGGCTCATGAACTCAAGGACTTCAAGTGGCTTCGGGCCCAACCAAAAAGACTTCTCAGTAGGAACAACCTGGGCCATCCACACAGACTCCTACACACTAGGAGATAAGCCCAAAGAAGAGTCAAACGGAGCAGAACTCACAGGAACTAATGCTGAGAAATAGTTCTGAGAGTCCAGGTTTGCATCCAGCTGTTGCAGCGGGAACTCCAGGATCACTTTACTGAGCACTTGCATCATCTCCTTCAGGCCAATGTTATATGCATACCTGTGAGGAAAAAAGGCAAAAACCACCACCATTTGGGTTGAGAACTGGCTAAACAACAGACCTCAGAAGGTTGTGATCAATGGCACAGAGTCCAGTTGGTGATCTGTAACTAGCAGTGTTCCCCAGGGGTCAGCACTGGGTCCATCTTCACCAATGACCTAAACGAAGGGACAGAGTGTACTCCCAGCAAGTTTGCTGAGGATGTGAAACTGGGAGGAGTGGCTGATAAACGGGAAGGCTGTGCTGCCATCCAGAGAGATCTGGACACACTGGAGAGCTGGGCAAAGGGGAACCTACTGAATTTCAACAAGGACAAGTGCGGAGTCCTACACCTGGGAAGGAATAATCCCCTGCACCAGTACAGGTTAGGGGCTGACCTGCTGGAAAGCAGATCCATGGAGAAGGACCTTAGAGTCCTAGAGGACAATAAGTTATCCATGGGACACCAATGTGTCCTTGTGGCCAGGAAGGCCAATGGTATCTTGGGGTGCATAAAGAAGAGTGTGGCCAGCAGGTCGAGGGAGGTTTCCTCCAGTTCTGGTCTCCCCAGTTCAGAGGAGACAGGGAAATACTAGAGAAAGTCCGACGAAGAGATACAAGGAGGATTAACGGACTGGAACATCTCTCATGAGGAAAGGCTGAGAGACTTGGGGCTGTTTAGCCTGGAGAAAACTCACACGAGATCTTATTCCTGTTTACAAATACCTGAAGGGTGGGTGTCAAGTAGAAGGGGCCAACCTCTTTTCAGTGGTGCCCTCTGATAGGACAAGGGGCAATGGTCACAAGCTGGAACACAGGAAGTTCCACCTCAACATGAGGAAAAACTTCTTCACTGAGAGTGACAGAGCCTGGAACAGGCTGCCCAGAGAGGCTGTGGAGTCTCCTTCTCTAGAGACTTTCAAAACCCACATGGATCTGTTCCTGTGTGGCCTGCCCTGGGTGATCCTGTGCTGGCAGAGGGAGTTGGACTTGATGAGCCCCAGAGGCCCCTTCCAACCCCTACCATTCTATGATTGCACACTATCTGATCTCTGCAGAATGTGGCTCTTCATGGAGATACAACAGAAAATTTAATTTTCACCTTCTAGACTTGTTTTTTTGTTTGTTTGTTTTTCCAAATATTCAGGCAATAAAATCACCCCACTCTGCATCAGACCCTGTGTCAGGCCACAACTCCTTAAAAGCTGCTATCACAGCTGGAACAAGCTGCTGCAGGGACAGCAGCCTCACGTTTACCAGAGTGCTGTAGGAATCCTGTTGCACAAAAGAAGGGAAACAGGTTTGTATTTGAGAAATACCAGGTAAAAGCCACTCTGATTACTTGTTCCAGACTTGCTGCTGTAAAACCAGAGCGGACAAGCCCCACAGTGCAGCCCCAGCTGCAGGCAGCTGTTTGAATGTTGCAATGCAAAGAGCAGCAGCCCCTTTGTGAACTTACAGGCAGCCTGTGCCAAGAACTGGTTCCATTGTTTCAGTCCACAGTTACTTAATAGCAATTCAATCTCTTGTTACAGAATTGGGGGGGGGGAAGAGCCTAACCACCAAGGATGCAGCACAGATGCAGCTGGTGCTCTCCAGTATCTCCTGTCATCATTCAGTTATGATGTCTAATCTGCAGTTCTCATGCTCTGTACTGATAAAATTAACATGAATATTCCCATGGTTTCTCCTCTTCTTTCTAGCTGACAAACCCACCTGTTCAGCAAAAGGGATCGCAGCCCTAAGGTAACACTCACTTGAGGGAGTTGATTTCCAGGACCAGGTTGTCACAGGAAATGTTTTCTTCTTCACCCCTCTGCAACGTACCCAGAACCTCATTCTGGAAAACTAATAAAAGGAAGGACATGAGAGGGAAACACAGAGATTCTTCAGACTGTTCATCACTGAAAAACCCCATGCCCGTAACAAAGGAAGGACTCTGACAGAGATGTCTACTCGCTCTCCATAAGCTGGCACATACCCACATCAGCTACACTTATCAACAGCAGAATGTGATTCAAATAAAGGACACTATCTACAGATATCATTGATCTAGCCACACAGACCAGTACGAAGCTATTCACCTCCGAAAGCTTTTAGAGCAGAGTTTCTATTATACTTTCACAGTCTATCCTCTCCTATTCAGACAAACATCCCCTAAGGAAAGATGTGAATTCAAACCTACAATTTATTGGTTTAATTTCCTTTAGGGGGATGTTTTAATGTGAAAAAAACTTAAAAAAAAAAAAAAAAAAGCAGCTTGAAGCCCTTTCAACTCCAGGTAAGCTTAACACAACAAAACAGAAAACCAAAACCTATCTGCCAAACGAGGCAACTCCTACAATGACATTTAATTCTGCAGCACAATTGCAGCAGTAAGCTGTTCACACAGGGAAATTCTGCTGGACCTTCACACAATCTCCAAATTTCGGCAATGACATTGCCAGTTAAACAGACAACTCAGGACACTTTCATGAAGGCCCAGTGATCAGGAGTGAGAAAGATGGAGGATCTCTGTCTAGCTGCTCATCCCTGCCTGCCTTGGGTTAACACAACAGCAATATAGGGAAGATTAAAGAATTCTGTAGAAAATACAGGCAGTGAGGTCAGGAAAAACAAAACATACTATAGGCATCCATAAATTTTCCAATAAACCTAGAGAAAGCAGAACAAATCTCACACTGGCTGCATTGCCTGCAGACTCGCCATACTTCTTAAGAGCCCATCTCTCACCTTTGATGTCATCTAGCTGGGGGGACGCTGCCCGACTGTCTGGCTCCTCAGAGCCCATGCTCAGGTCACTGTCTGACTCACTCTCTTCCTCAGAGTGCATAGCTGGGCCTGATGGAGAAGAGAAGATGCAGCATTCAACACTCAAAAGCTGCAGTTGTCACATGCTTGAGGAACCAGATGTTCCATGGACTTCCCAACCAAGTCAGCAACTATCTGTCCTTGCAAGGTACTCCAAGATACTCCCAGGTCAAGATGATTATATTTGCTGCAGAGGGAAAGCTACAGCTGGCACTAGGATAAGGCACATTTGAAGAGTCTGCAGGCAGACAGCAAAGGACAGGGACAGAAGCAAACGCGTTTTGCGCAGGCTGCTGACTCACGATGGAGCAATGTCAGCAGGAGCTGTCACTGGCGGGAGGAAAGCCAGCAGTACCCAGAACAGCCACAGCATATTCCCTCTAAGGGAGGGCCTGCTGTCCCATAGTGCACCACTCGCAGCACAGGCAGCTGTGTATGTTAGCCTAAGTCAAAGATATAATAAACATCTTCCACAGAGCACAGGAAGAGAGAACCTGGTCCACCAGCCGCTTTCAGCCCTCACCTTTCCTCCACACGCACATTATCTGGAGACAGCGTGCTGCACAAAGCCCAGGTCTTACCTAGGCACAATTCCCAGCATCCCACTCAGACAATTTCCCCCCCCCAGGTCTGCCTGCCCATCCCCAGGTGACAACACTGAATTTTTCCTCACCCCATAGGCTTTGTCTCTGCTCTTCCTCATCCTCTTCATTCTTGTCATCTGCTTTCCAGAGATAACCTCTGCCCTCTGAGCCTACATCCTTTTTATTGTAACCTGAAAAAGAAACAGCGATCAGGAGGTAGATGTATTGGATCTGCATACAGGTAAACCTGAAACAGACTGGTATAACCTGCATATTACTACCCTTAAATATCCTTCATCAAGAGGGAGATGGGATTTCTGCAGATGCATATGGATGTCAGCTTTTATCTTCTCACTCGTCTTGACAAGCAACTGACTTACTCCTCCCTACAGCAGCAACATCCAGCTGACCATGTTTAGATCTCTCGACAAACCCAGACTGGTAGGAAGAGTTTCTCACAAGGACAAAGTCCTTGGACACAGTCCAGGTACGAGGACATAAATCTTGCAACCTGCCTTGAACTCAACATCTCTTCCAACTTCATCTTATTGTCTTCTGCAAGGCTCCTACTCTAAGACCAATGGAAAATAGCTGAGTCTTCAAAGATTTTAATACAGGAGTACTGAGGCACATCTCACTGTCCAACGTGAGCCAAATATTCTTGCTTGCCACAGGAAGCAACTGTGTGTTCCAATATCCTTGGAACACACATTCCGAGCTGAATGCAGCACTAAGCTCCAGCCTGGCACTGCAGAGTCCAGAACTGGGGAGGGAAGGACCCCTAAAAGTCATGGAAGGCAAAGCCCTCTGCACAGCCCAAGTGCATGGAGACAGAGACTCTCATACCTTTCAATTTCACTTTGCTTTCCTCCTTGTTCACGCCAGAATCATCACTGAACTGGTCATCATCCTCTTCCTCCTCATCTGGTGGGTGCAGAGAGATCACTGTGCCCTCAGAAAGAGTGATGCCAGGACCTACTACTACCTGCAAATAAATGCAACATATCTCAATGAAGAAATACCCTGATTGCTCCCTTGTACCTGCACCAGAGAGAACAAGAGTTGCTCCAGACAAGCTGTATGCTAACAACTGAAGACAGCAGCACTGCTAGATACATTCCACACTACCCCAGCCAAATAACAGGTAGAAAAAGGTGGGAGTAGCAGCACATCCCCAACCTGTGTAGAAAGCTCAGAGCAGCCTTGTATGCTGGTATGGTCTAGTGTAAGCCTAGTAACCTGCCAGGAAAGGCAGAAAGTGAAGCACACATAAATACAGCTCACCTGAGAAGAGAGGACACAGTGGGGCTTTAGCTTCACTTTCTCCTTCACTTCAGCTTCATCGCAGATAACAGAATGGCAGATCTCCACGTCATCTGCTATGTGGACTTTGTCCCAGAGAAAAGCTCCATCCAAAATGACTCTGTCACCTGTTACACATCACCAAGTGCAAATACGTTGAGCAAGGCAGTTTGCTGCTCTCCCATGCTGCTGAGTCCACTATAAAGCATCTTAGTGAATCCAAATGCTCTTGATGCATGAAGAACATTAGATAAAAGGTAAAAATTGGCCTTAGAGGCCTACAGCCACTTCTTATCCAAAGCTAAAAGGTGAGTTTGCTCTCTACAGGGACTTATCAAGTTGACATTAACAGCTGAACATCTTGACAGCCAAATCACAAAACAATCCAGCCAAGACTAGAAGGACTACCAGACAGCTCACAAAAAAGGGACAGATGTCCCTCATTTGCAGGATGTTGGCAGGTGATAAACCTCGATCAGCACAGGTCATGCATTCTCTACTTCTGAAAAAAAACCAACCAACTCATTCATTTGAAGTGCCTTCCACCTTTCAGCATCACCATGGTACCCTGAAAACTCGATTTGCTCTGCTGGAAAACCAAGCTTTTCTCCTTTTTTCCCCCCATTAGAAGTCAATCAGCACCCACCTATCATCCTCTCTCAGTGCTAAATGCACTTTAAAAACTAAATCCCAAGGTGCCCTTGCCCGGCCAGGCCAGCACAACCCCCACTAACTCCCCACTCTCGTACTGACCTATCCAACAGTTCTGCCCAATAACGCTGTTTGTGATGGAGCAGTTGCTGCCGATGACCGTTCCCTGCCCAATGAGCACGTTCTCTTCCAGCACGCTGCCGTGCCCGAGGCTGACGTCCACCCCCCGGTAAATGTTGTGTTTGGAATGGGTGTAATTCTGATTCTTGTCATCCGTGAAGTTCATCTCCGGAGTCAAAGGGTAAACCCAGCGCCGGATGATGTCGGAGCACACGGCTTCGTACATCAGCAGGTTGCATATATGGGCACCGTACTCTTCCGTCATTACGTGCATATGGATCTGGTTCCCCAGGACCTGAGGGGCAGGCAGGAGCAGGTCAGAAAACTCTCTAATGCACGGCAAGAGGACGCCCCTTAGAGCAACCCTCTCCTCACCTCCTCGTTCACCAACAGACCACGCACAAAGTCATCCCGTGTCTGGTAGTCAAAATTGTCTGTGAACAGCTCAGCCACCTGCCAGGAAGGAAAAATAAGGAGAGAGTACAGTTAGCAGAAAACATTGCCAGGGAAGTCAGATAACTAAAGGCTGTTCGGTGGTTCTCAGAGAGCCGAGTTATACAGGATAGGAAAGTGATGTTCTTGCCTTGAATAAAGCTTTGATTCCTTCTGCTAGGAGTGCTGACTTTCCCATCTCCTCCTCCTGACAGAGACTACGAACCGACTCTGGTTTTCAGAAGGGGCAAAACATTGCTTTACCAGTTCCAAGCAATCTGCCCAGCCTCACTCTGTAGTTTCACTCCCCAAGGAAGGCCGTAGACCAGCTTTTTCAGATGTGGAAGAGATCTTAGTGAGCCTAGGCTGGAATAACCCCAAATGTTACCCTAACACGGTACCAGCTTGCAAGCACTGACAGTTTTCCACAGCACAGCCATCACCCCTGCTCCACAGGTGTTACTACAGTCAAAGTGAAACCGCTTCTTTTCCAGAATAGTTCCATCCTGTGCAACGTCAGCCAGTCTGATGCACCCACTGTCTAGTTCTGCCTGGGCTGGAGCAGTGGATGCCAGACACAGACTGAGCACCCAGACAGCCCGCAGAACAATGCCCCAGAATCACTCAGGCTCTCAGCTCAGTCACTGAGCACAACAACTGGGAGTTCTGGTTTCCAAACTTGGTACGCTTTAGGCCACACAACCCCCCCTGCACACCAACAGGACACAGGGAACAATGCAGGTTACATTTTGGACCCTCAGAAGGGCAGATCTCACCTGTGGAGAGCAGATACTAATATGACAATCCAGCAAGTCATGGCGCACCTCGACATTCTCAATAGAGTTCTGGAACAGGCTCTGAAAGAGGGAAAAAAAAATAAATCAGATGATCTGTGAGCCTCATGCAATAACAAACCCCAAAAGCCTTTTATAAGCCAAGGGCAGTATTGATGGAACTATTAAATTAGTGATGGTTCTGAAGATCAGCAAAACCTACAAGAACCTACACTGAGACACAAGCTTAGGAGGCACAGCCTGGTCACACACAGAGCTGTGTGTCAGTCGGGAGAGACTGTCCTCGTCCTGACACAGTGCAGCTCTCCAAGAAACAGCTTGTACTTCGAACAATCATTTTTGCTGCAGGAGGCTCCTCACCTTAGTCACAGAGAGCTACAAATGTACAAAGAACGTTAATAAATCAGAATGCAATATTCACAGCTTCCGTAGTCCCTGGGGATTTCTACAGATGGGGCTATGTTTTGTTGTTGGCTTTTGTTTGTCTTGGTTTTTTTTCCTACAGTGATTTGTGCTTACATTTGAAGGTAAAAAAAAAATAATCTACTGATTACTGATTTGGGGATGAAAATGCCATATAATCACAGTCTTAGTGCTGAGCTGAAAAAAAGAAAAAGGTCCATTTATCTCACTGGATAAAGTGCCTCCCCAGACATTTACAGAGCTTTTACCACATTGTTAGGCAACCAGCCCAGGGAGGTAATGGGACGTACCACCCTTTGCACCCACTGCTATTCCACCCCCTGTGCCAGGGCGCTTTGTGTACGACAGCGGTGAGTGCATCCCTATTTGGGAACCCCTGCAACAGCCCAAATCACCCCCCTCCCTTGCTTCACATGGGGAAAAGGAATCAAACAAATGCAAAAACTGAATTGTGAGAATACATCTGCCCCATCTTCAAACTCTGAAATGAGTCCCAAATGTGGGATTTCACAGTTTCACCAAGCCGCAAATAAAGGCCAAAGGAAAAACAAAACAAAACAGAAAAAAAGAGGCAGTTTACCAGGAGTTACTTCCTATCATCTGCTCCTCCAAAAGAAGCAGCAAGTAGAGTTCCCCAGCCCTCACTCAAGGAAGACCTCCCCTTGGGGTGGGCTGCTTCACTACCGCAGCCCCACGTGTCAGGTTCCAGACGCACCATAGGAAAGCGGAAGCGTTTCAGCCCCTGGGTTCTCTGGTAGTGAAGGACACGGTTTGTGGCACTGTCCATAGCAATAACAATGTCATCCTCTTTGCACCTAGCATGGTGACCGGGTGAGGACTCCTTGAATATCATCGTCATCACAGAAACATTCTTCTCCATCTTACGACGCAACCTGAAAAAGAAAGGGAGAACTTGAAAATGACTCTTCTGAGCGTTGGAGTCCAGTCTCAGCACACCAGGCACACATCCACTCTTTCTACACCTACTTGTGCTCTTCCAGGGCTTTGGATATATTGAAATTGGACACCACATCTCCAGTGACGAGGATGAAGTCGGAACGAACAAGGGATTTGGCATCGACGTCTCGCAGCACGTCACCAAGGGAGCGGTACAGGTCAGAAGTGACAAAGCGCACCGTGTTGGGAGAGGTGTGACGGCACCACTTGGATTTTCTGGAAGGAGAAAAGCCACATCAGGAAGGCAGGAAGAGGACGTTCCTGTAGAGAGCACACTAGGAGGCAGTGGCTCAGGTACGCTCAGTTGCACACAGCAGGTGAACTGAAGAGAGTCAGGCTTTGAAAGCATATTTATGGAAACTTAGGAAACCCGACTCCGCTGTGACCCGAGTTTTGACAAAGGAGAAGAAAAAGTTACACACAACCCAAAGTTGTTTTTTTTCTCCCCCTCTCAGAAAGAAGTACCTCAGGCAGGGAGAAGGCTGCCTGTGTTTCTTTAGCTTGCAAACCTGCAGCACACAGAGGCAAAGGTGCAGAGAGTCATTTCCATAAGCTGCACTGGCACACCAGGGCAGGGCATAATGCAAAGGGTGGGACTCGGCCATTCACGTGGCTGCCCACAGGAAACCCTTTTTAGACATGAAAACCATAAATGCGGTGGCAAAACCCTCCAGCCTTTCAATGCACTGCACAACCAGCGCACAGGGGGGATGGTTTTTTTAGAGATGTGCTAGAAGAGAACTGTTGAAAGGGAATCTCTTGCACAGTTGTCATCAGAAGGATCTGTGAGACCTTTGGGGCTTGTTGGAGAATGGAAGAATCCCCACCATGAAAAAGCTAAAAAGAAGAAGAGACTCTTACTGTAAATGCTCTTTTATCTCAGCTGACTTCCAACAGCAGAAAACGAAGGTTTCTTCCACTCCAGTTGCTGTTAGGAATTCCAAGGTATAGTCAATTATGGCCACATTTGCCATAGGTAAAAGAGCCTGAAAAACAAAAAAAACCAAACCCACCTGAAAACCATGCAGAGAGCTGAACAAACACTCTGTGCCTCAGCAACAGCCCCTTCCCGCTTGAGGACAGAATATCATCAGGAGCACCAGGAAAATAACACAAGGAGCTGTTCAACCACCTTTTACCAAAAACGTTTACAGTTGATCTAAACAGCAACAGTTAATTTCTGACCTTCTATAGGGGCAGATTCTCAGTTCAGAGAGAAAAACATGAAAATAGTGACATTATCACACATAAAACTCTTCAAAAAGACTCAGATGAGAGACTGGGAGAGAGGAAAAAAAAAAAAAGCCTAGAGGGCTGCTTCTCTGACTCAGGATTTAACTGTTTCAGGAAAAACCTGTCAGACGTGAATAATGAAGCCACAGGAATATGAGTGTCCAGCATTAAACAAAGGGGGGGGAAAACCCCACAACCTAAAGTAAAGTGAGTATTCTCTTGACTTGAGATTCAAGTCACACTTTTAAGTGGAGTTACTGATTTGCAACTGAGTGATCTCATACTATACTTCAATCCATTTTTGGTGGTTTTGTTTCAGGTCTGAGCTCGCACGTGTAATTATGACGACCACAAACACTTAATCAGCAAATGAGGCAAGACAATTGTTCAGACCTACATTCTCCAGAAGCGTTCTTTCCTTTAACACACAGCCTTCTCATCTAGATCATTAAAGTGCCTTCCCCACCCATTTTTCTGGTCCCTTCTTTCATCTATCGCTGCTGGCACGGCCAAAGACTTCGTTTTGTTCCTCTATCAGAAACCAGTCTGCCCACGGCCGCTGCCGCTCCGGCATCGGCGAAAGGCAAACCGCACAGCTCGCGCTGCCATATGGCAAAGCAAACAGCACCAGCGCAGCAATTACACCCTCGCTGCCTCTCCAGCGGGGGATATGAACTCTTACAGCCGAGAAGAGCCGCTCAGAGGCCTTCGCAGCGCGGGGGAAGAACCGGGCGGCGGGAGCCGGCCCGAGCCCTGGGCGGACGCAGGG
>WTSP01010339.1:2683-30518 GCA_025331215.1 Actenoides lindsayi
GGGACGTATATACATATTATTTTTTTTAAATAAGTCAGTGAACAGCAAAGCTAACCGTCTTCCCATGGATTTGAATTTAAAGGTTAAGTTTTCGAGTGCTTTTATGTTTATTAAGGATTGATGTTGTGCTGCGTGGCCTACTTTGTAAGGATTATTAGCTCTTCTAGTAAGATTTCTAGAAAAAAAAAATCTTAGAAAAAAGTTGTTGAAATAGTCCAAATAACCAAAAAATTGTTTGAAGAGAAACCCGACAGATACATAGGAATTTCAAATGAGATGCTTCATTCTTCTAGTAAAACAATCTAAAACTCTATTTTAAATTATTAATCAGTGTCTAGTTCTTTATTTTTCTCTTCTACAAAACAGAGAATAACCTGTGAAACAGCATTTTACCTGACATGCATCTACAGTAACATTTTTCAAATCTTTCCTCAGACCTGTTTGAAGCCCTTTCAGAACTTATCATTTTGACAGCAAGTCACTGCTTACATGGGAAGGAAATAAGAAGCTTACTGAACGCAAAGGTGGCTCAGCTGTATGCTGACTTGGATGGGGGTTTTACTCACGCTGCCTGGCTTCTGCCAGGCTGGCTACCTCTGCCGAGCTTCAGGTACCATGAATGACAGATTAAAACAATTAAGTGTTTTATCTAAATGTCTTTGTTGTTTGGTTCCCCCTGCCCCCAGTTTTTGTTTGTAAGCTATTCTAGGCATCACAATAAATCCTCGTATGCATTTTGTGCATTACGTTGTACGAAGTTGCTAATAGAGGTGTTTTGAATCACAGACGTCGAGATCGAGCACACAAAGAAATAAAGAATATTTTCTACAAGGTTATCCAGAAACGTAGGAGGTCTGAGGAAAAGGAGGATGATATGCTCCAAACTCTACTTGATGCTTCATACAAGTAAGCCAAGGGTTTGATGACTTGCCATTTATAGATGTTTTACTTTAGCTTTGAACTCTTCAATTAAAACAATCTACCAAAAAAGAAGAAATATTCCCTCACGTTCTGAATTGCTTTTGGTCCTAGCTGTATTCTTAAAAACAGCTTAAAAAAACTTCTCTTTTAAATGGTTATTCAGATCTCTGAGAGTTTCATCAGGGGTCACAAGGTTGCTTCCTTTCTCTTCGCTGGCTGTTCAGTAATGCTTTTCTTTGAGGCTCCTGGAGAGTCTCTCTCCCTCTGTTCTCCATACCCCGAGATCTTTTCCTGCTCCATTTAGGGTAGGCAACAAAAGAGAGTGAGCAGAGAAAAAAGTGTATTAGAAGAAATAGTAAATGCTACTATAACTGGAAACCTGATCAAATGAAGCTCTACCGTAACACCCTTCTACCTAGGGATGGGCGTCCGCTGACAGATGATGAGATTGCGGGAATGCTTATCGGGCTGCTCCTGGCAGGGCAGCACACGTCCTCCACCACCAGCGCCTGGCTCGGCTTCTTCATAGCCAGAGACAAATCAATACAGGAACAGTGCTACGCAGAACAAAAAGCAGTTTGTGGGGATGATTTGCCACCATTAACCTACGACCAGGTTTGTGTGTTACATTATTCCTGCTGGGGATTTTTATACCTTTAGGTGCTTATTCAAAAAACCCTAAACAAATGTGAAGCGGTCATATGCTTTGTTTTAGAATCATAATCTGGTACATTCACTCCATGAGAACGCTGCTTGTCAATATCTCCTCTCCAAGTAAATTTTCAGCTTGCTGCTGGTTTTTTTTATCAGTGTTAATTAAGGAAATTACAGTTCCTACAATGTCTAATAAATTATAGCTCTGTGATCCTCATATGATCCTCATATTCCCACTGAAGAAGGGGATGCAGTGTGACCTTGTTCTTTATTTAGGCATCAAAAAAACACTTGTGAGAGATTAGTAAAGAAACTAGTGTTTGATTGTACTGGTCAGAGATTTTTCCTGCTTAAGTGAATCAGACGGAGAAAAAAAAATAAATTATAAGGGTAGCTAATGAAGTACATGTAAATAGGAGCTGTTTACTCTTTAATTTTTTTAAAACAACTTGTTTTCAAATGGTATACCATTTTGTTTGTACTGAATAAACTTGGCTATATTTTGATATATCATTTTCTGTTTTCAGCTGAAGGATCTCAGTTTGCTGGATCGCTGTCTAAAAGAAACTTTAAGGCTTAGACCTCCTATAATGACCATGATGAGAATGGCCAAAACTCCCCAAGTGAGTACACGCGTTGGAGCTAACTTCTCTTCAGCAGACCAGGGCTGGAAAAGGCCAGGTGCAGAGTGTGCTGGTCAGCAGAAGGAAAACATGAATGAAAGCTGATGGCAGCCTGGGTTATAGCAGTGGGAGTGTAGCCAGTGTCAACTGAGGAAAGCAATACCTTGAACTTGGTAATTGTTACCTTCATCTGGAATGATGTGTCCAGTTTTGGACCCCTGCAGCCCCCAGCAATCAAGATGTTGATGAAATGAAGCAAGCAGAGGGCTGCAAAGATGCTTGGAGCACTTGTCCTAGGAGAAGAGGGTTAGAGAACTGGGGTTAGAGAACTGGGCTTGTTCAGCCTGCAGAAGGGAAGTCTCTGAGAGGACCTAGCAACAGCCATGTGCAGTCTTACTCAGCAAAACTCTTTCAGCAATCGGTTTCACTTGAGCTTAGTTTGCTGCTACCATTTAAAGGTGTTTTTTATTTGCCAGGTATTTTTAATAGCTATTGCTGAAAAATTTGGCTTGCACTTCATACAATACAAGCCAGCTAAATCTGAAAGAAAACTTGCTGTTTGTACAAATAAGATAGTCAAGTAAGTCTGAAAGGTTCCTGCAACTCCTTGAACGTTGTGCCCTGCACAAAAAACCCAAAGTATTAGGCTGTATTCATTTTAAAGGAGTTTAGACAAAATCTCTTTGGAAATTCAAGCCTCATGATACAGCACTTCAGGTAACACTTTAAAAGGAAAATGGAGAAATTTTGTGATGTGTCTTTTCTCTCATAGACTGTTGCTGGATATGATATTCCTCCTGGCCATCAGGTCTGTGTATCTCCCACTGTTAACCAAAGACTTAGGGACTCCTGGAAAGATGCTCTAGACTTCAAGCCTGACCGGTATCTCCAAGATAACCCAGCAGCTGGAGAGAAATTTGCATATGTTCCATTTGGCGCTGGTGAGTAAGAAAATGCAGCATCTTCCTGAGTGACTGTGTACTGAAGTGGCTCACACGGGTGGTCTCATACAGCACTTCCCCACGCTGTAGCATTCAAAGATACAATTTTTATTTTCTTTTTCTTTCTATTCCTGCCTAAACGTTTTTGTGCTGTTAAAAGAATGAAGTCAATGTTTTTGCATTAGTAATAGCTGTATATATCAGGCAGAGTAGCAATCAAACCAAAACTTTAGGTTAGCATGGGTGATAGTTGACTCAAGTCTTTTCAAATTGAGGTAAAAAGCTGGTAATATAAGTCTAGTTCAAGGCAGAGCAAAAATCTGCACGGAGCCAGAACTGCCAAACCAATCTGCAAATATCACAGTATGGTTAGAGTTGCTATCTTTTCTCAGTGTTGCAAATGCTTCTTTGGTGAATCATAAATTAACACTTTCTGGTGAGGACAGAAGACCAGAATCTCATTCAAGTTACAATGTTTTATGCAGTGACATCTTGTGAAAACAAGGCTTGGATGGAGCTCCATAATGGTTTATGTGCAGCATCAGAGCCTCACTACTGCTGAGAAAGGAAAGAAGCAATTACTGTACTCATAAAATTGTTCAGGTTGGCTTGTCAAATGTGATTTAATAACTAAGTATTCCAACAGCTTTTTATGGCTTTCCTTCTAGGCCGTCATCGCTGCATTGGAGAAAACTTTGCTTATGTTCAGATTAAGACAATTTGGTCTACTTTGCTTCGTTTGTATGAATTTGATCTCATCGATGACTACTTTCCAACTATTAATTATACAACAATGATACACACACCTAATAACCCTGTTATCAGATACAAGAGGAGGTCACCATAAAATCTGGAGCCAAAACCTTACATTTAAGTTGTGTAAACTAACAGACTTTCAAATAAAATTGTGACAAAATGAGTGGCAAATGGAAACTTTTCCATTTTACACAAAATGCAAAGTTTTTGCTTCTGTTTTATCCATTTGCCCACACCATTTAATGCTGCTGTGTACAAGTGCTGTTCTACAAATTTCTCATTGCATTTTGAAAAGAAAAACAGCCTTTGCTATTGGCATAGGACTTTTAAGGTGCATGCCAACTCTTAAGGTGAAGAAATAAGTCATTTCTACAAACTGAACTCTTTGCTATTGAAAAAATAATTGAAGATTACTTCCCCCAGATACTAAGAGGTAAGACTGTGTACCTTACCTCTGTATCCAATCACAGTAAATCCATCAGGGAACAGGCACCACAGGGGAATGTACCTTTTGATAGTTTTAATTCTGTCCTAAGCAAATGACTTATGGTCTTGGGCGATTCTTGGAAGTGCCCACCTACTTAATTTAAAAAAATGTTACTGTACAGCTGAGTAGTAGGCAGACTACAAACTGTTCACAGAGAAATCTTTTCTGAGAATAAATTATTTAAATGTCTAACCGGAAGCAGCTGTAAAATGCTTCAGTTCAGAAAGCAACAAATAATTTTCTAATAATACTTCTGGAAGTAGCGATCTCTGGAAGCTTGATGTAAGTGTGAAAGTAACAACATGATGATACAAATAACAGTTTTGTAAATAACATGTTTGTGTATAAAATGGTCACAAATGAAGTGAAATAGCTTAACCTCGTCCCCCTTTGTACTGACTCCTTCAGGATTGTTAAATGGTGATGATAAAGTGGTGATGATAAATGGTAATGAGTTCTGGGTTCAGGACCTTTGAATTAAATTTATAAACAAACCTTGTGGAATTTTTCTGTGCTCAACTCTTTGTCATTTCTGCAAAGTTCCTGTAAGTAAATTTGTAACGAATTTTCTTTCTGTCTTGTAAGTATGAAGCTGGTCATGCGAAGAGCTCCTCCACTTCATCAGTGCTCCCTGTAGCAAGGGCTTTGCCCCATCTTTCCTTATCTAAACTCAGGTGTAACTGTTACAAAACCTTGAGTTCATATCGGTCACAGCAGCTCTGGTGATGCAGTATCTCCCCATCCAGCCCTGGTCAGATGTGACCAGGGTCTTCAGAAACCAGGCTTGTACCTGTCCTCTCTTCTCACATAGTAGCGGTGCTTTGGAATCTGTAAAAAGTAAAGCTGCAGCCCCCAGAAGCAGGGGAGGAGTGCAGGTAGGAGCAACCTTTTTGGGTAAGGAAGTGGTTCTCAAACAGTTAAAAGCATGAAGTTGTCTTTATTTCAGTACTTTGACAAAATACCCATAAAATTCAAAACTTCTACCATTACAAAAATAGGTCTCTACAAGTGATATTCTGTCAGCACTGCCAGTAGCAAATATTACGAGTCATGTAACTTCAGTAGCCTTGCCAGAAAAAGTGCAAGTAAACTTTGCTGAATGTAGCTCAATTTCATTAATACACAAGTTTCATCTTCGCACCCTCTTGATAAATACACACTTCATAAGTTAATCATTTAAATTAGCATTCCACAAATATACATGTAATTTAATGGTGTAGGGATTTTTTTGTTGTTGTTTGGAGTGGGGTTTTTTGGTTTTTGTTTTTTTTTTTCTTTTTTTTTTTTTCTCCATGAAGACAAAGTGCCTATGTACATAATCCCAGTCTGCGTGGGTGTGCCAGGATGGGACTGAATACAGTCGTCGAGCTGTGTTCATATTGGTCCCACAATATACACGTTATACCAAAGCAAAGAAAGAGCACAGATTTACAGAAGGCAACCCATTAGCATCATTGCCAGTGATGGAGATGGTGAAAGGGTATTATCTTCTCATACCCATGTGCAACTGAGTGTATGAAGTTGAACCTGGAAGAATGGAGAAAGATTTTCATCAAGATTACTTGGAATAGGTACAAAGGATTCACCAATGATGTGTCATACAGCTGAATAAGCATGAAAGATTTTACATGGATATCTTTTAAGACCAAAACTCTCTTAAAGGATGGGGTTTATGCTGAAGTGACTTTAAACACAGTAACTGCAAAAATTAAGTTTGATAAACTGCGCCCTGTTGATCTGACAGTTTTCTTGATGTATTATTTTTGCTGCACAAAAATTACCATTATCTGTATATCCTGGTTTGAGTTAGAACAGAACTAATTTCCTTCGGTGATTTTACTTTTCAGCTCAGCCTCTTCTAACAAACTGCACTATCTGAAGTTAGCAGCGTGCTTTTGTAGGCAGTGTCTGCTTCTGGCAGTGGTAACACCCCATGTTTAGAGTTAGTACCAATGATTGGTGTGCAGACCGAGGCCACTGCTGGATCTTGTGCACCATGTTTGGGGTGCAGAAAGTGAAAGGCCAAACCTGCAGTGAGGAGCAGCCAGGACAGGTGACCCCAAACTGGCCAATGAGGGATTCCAGCCCATGTACGTCTTATTCAATATAAACTCACAAGGGTCAAGCTCTCTTCTTCAATGGCAGCATCTGAGAAGGACTCTGTCCATTCTGCCTTTGATCCCAATCTGTGAGTCCCTGAATCTAGCTCCTGAATCTGGTTGCCATCTTCTGCTGAGTCCAGTCTGGTACATCCCCAGTACGTGCTGCACAGCATCAGTGCTGACGGTGATGTAATTGCCATCGGGGGGGTTGGGTTTGATACTGGGTTTGTATATACTTTATTTTATTGCTTTTACTTTAATTAAATTCGTTTTAGTTTTCTTTTCCAATCCGTAACTGTCTCTCCCTTATTTCCTTTCTCTTCCCTTTGAGGAAGGGAGAGAGGTTAACAGAGAGCATCTGTCATTTGCCTTGTAGCTGGCCTGGCCCTAACCCTTGACAATGGAACTAAAAGGCTGTAACATCTGTAATCAAAGCGGTAGGAGAAAATTCCCCTTGTATTCCTGCACCTCAGTCTTTTGGGTTGCATTTTTCTGCATCTAGCTTAAAATCTTAATAAGATGCCAACTGAATCCTTGTCACACATTTATTAGACATCATGGGAAATTAAAGTGTGACCAATAAACTCAAAATCTATAAGTAAAGCACATTTGTATGTCTGCCTTCAAAGAATTTTACAATTTTCCTTCTGAGTTTTTTGCCACAGCTCAGAATAGCTTCTTTTTTAAGGCTGAAAATGTCTAAAATTGAAGGTGTTTGTTACATACCTCAGAGAACCTGCACACACTTTCTAACTTGGGAGGACAGCCTGAGCCCTTACCTGACTGCACACTGCCAAGTCGCCTTTGTAGTGCCTCCAGCCGATGGATGTAATCTGTTAAAGCCCTTTCAGGATCATAGTTCTGCAGTTGAGAACAGGCGAAAGAGACTGGGTTTAAATCAGCATGCACACCGTGGAACCTAGGGGCAGAACAATACAGCTGTTTTCAAACAGAAATTTCAAGGAAAACAAAAGTATTTGCAGACATGGCAAAATACTGTAAGTGAGGATACCTTACTGACTGTGTGTCCCTTCACTAAGCCACGCGGTAGCCAGCACATCACACCCATTTAACTCCCCTGACATTTATTGCCCAAGTCTTCATACTCCCTGCCCCACAGAAACCACTTTTTCCAGTTGCCTTTTCTTTCTACCTGATTTGTTGATGCATTTCTCTGGGACAAAGACTGACTATCCAGTTCCTAATGAGGCTGCAGCAGAAGCTGTGGTAGATTCAAGTTTGGTTTTCTATTAAGAAGCTTGTGTGAACAAGGACACAGCCATCTTCACAGGATTTTGTCTCTTTGTTACTCTCTATAAGTAGAAGTCAAAAGTGGCTAAAATAGATTAAACATATTTTCCATGTAAACTGTTACGGTTACCACAAAGTATGATTACAAATGCTGAGGTGGTTTATATAACAATGAAAAACCAAAATGGCTAGAATCTGATACTCAGTAAAGATCACAACTCCATATAAACTCATCACAGACCGATGATGGTCACAAAAATGTTGCCTTTGATGAAAAATTCCTAGTTTCACTGGCATCTGGTTCACTGATACCTCTGGTATCACATCTTAGTACAGCCAACCAAAACTGTTTAAACAAGAACAAGCAGCAGAGCTACCAAGCAGCTTCTACCCACGCTCTGGTGCCAAGGCTGCAGTAATTCCTCCCAGCCCACAGTAACCAGATGACCCACCCCAGATGCAGTGAGCAGACCTGCTTTTCTCCAGCCCTGTTTTTCCCTTCCACTGGCTAAGGGGACCTGAGGCAGCCCCTCTCTGCACCACACTCTGCTGCCAACCAGAAAGGTGGACAGGTTCGCTTGGTTGCAAAGCCCAGATTCTACAGATGTCTATAACCATAGCTCCATCCATCAATTCACCACCAGTTCTAAGAACATGACATAAATCAGACATCAGAAGTCTTCAAGCTTCGGCCTTGATGAGTAAACACACACTGAAGGCCTAACATGTGATTTGTTAGGTATCCTTACAAAAAAAAATTTAAAAATCTTACGGCATCAAAGTTTACCAACCTCGGCAGCAAGCCCTGATGCATTCATATAGTTAAACGGTGTTCTGACAGACAATAATCTCCTCAACCTAAGTACATTTTATTTTAAAGTCTACAGGACATCTAGAAGACTACATGTCTGACCTGGATCTATAGGAATGCCTTTGTTCTCCATAAAGATCTATGCCACCAGAGAATGAATCAGGCCGTAATTCATTACCTAGAAAAATAAAAAGCAATGTCTTGAAAACAACAACAAAAAAAAGCCACCACCTTTTGCACTTTACTGGGAATCTCAAATGCAAGTTTCCCATTTGTGTATCACAAAAATGGAATTTAACAAACGCACACCACTTTCAGACTGCTTCAGAGAAAGCCAGAGGTGAAATCCTGGCCTCACTGATGTTAAAGAGAAAACTCTCACAGACTGAGCAGGACAGGGTTTTAGTGCAGACCTAGATAGCCAGGAATTAATAAAGAAGCTTCTGATTCTCATTAGGCTCCTAACAAAATGCAGAGAAACCCAGATTTCCCAAACTTTAAGCTGTAACAGAAGCATGACAGGCTTTTGTTCTGAGGAAAAGGCCAGAGAGGGCTGGTCAATAGGCACTGTTGCCACCGTGGGGTCTTGTAGTTGCTACGATTCCTCTGTCCCTGTTCTCAGCATTCCCCCTCGGAGCTGGGGGTGCAGATCTCTTCCTAGAAACCCAATGATGCAGCTAAAATTGTTTTCACAAACACACTCCATAGGGAAAGCTGCCATATTTTTTTAAAGCCCACCCACAACGGAGCATAAGAAGACTGAAGAGAAAGGAAAGAGATTTGTCTGTGCTGAACATGGAAACTCTCAGAAATCTGATAAATAGGTTAATCCAAGGAATTATAGCACAAGGAAGGGGGAACAGCACTCCATTCATTCCACATGTGGAACATACAAATTAAAAACCATCTCCATTAAGCAGCAGTGTGACTTATAAATACCATTTTCTCAGTCATTACTGAACTACAATTTACCTGTGTTCTGGCTAAAGACATCCCTATTGACACTTAGTATACCAGAACCTGTAACTCTGTGCCATCGACGAACCAGGAACTTCATTCTGCATTTAAAAAAAAATAAACCAAAAAATAAAAAAAAGACTTCAGGATAAATAAAATGGTTTGCTAAAAATAATCTGCTAGTGTTCTAAAAAATTTTAGAAGGCATAAGAATTTCTTGAACCTGAAAATTAAGTAGCAAACATCCTTATACACAACCCTAAGAAAAACATCTTTGTCTAAATCTGCTTTCAGCTTCACCTCTGCAATTTCAGTAAGTCCAAGAGGACAACAAATGGCTCAAGCACATAAGCAACAGGGCCTCTGAATTTTAAAATCATACTAAATATACTTTACCTTGACACACCCCCAAAATTGTAACTGCAGAGCGCTAAAACTACAAGCCTCACTTACAACAGGTCCATGAAGAATTCCTTGAATTTATAGTACAAAATAAGGCTCAGATCAATAGCAAGCAGAAGTGCTTGGGGGTTCAAACCTTTGTGAAGAAGGTTTGTTAGCAACATGGCAGTGCTATACAGTAATAACCTTCACTTGTTCTTCCTCATCTATTCCTATTCATCCTCAGTCTAAGACCTAATGTCTTGTGAATTCAAAGGACTACCTAGATGGATAAAATTAGTTCATAGCTCTACATTATACTTATGTGTAAGAATGTAACTTTTAAAGGAAATTAAGTTGCAGAAAATAGCTATGCAAATAAGTGTATACCCTAGAATTGCTGCTTTTTTTTTTTAGTATTATGACTTTATCCAGTACACTCCATCTTTGATTATCAGATAGAAAGCCCATTTCAACTACAATCAGATCGCTTTTTCCCATTACAGATCTTTAACTACGCTCTGTTCAGCTTGTCTACACAGTAGCTAATGACTATGTAAAATGTGTAATTTAAACAGGATGGAACATTACAGGTTCTACATTTCACTAGAGAGACAGAAAAATATATATTAAATTGCACAGACATATCTGTACGAAATCTAACTTCTTCCAGCTTACCTCGAAATCGCAATGGACACTCTGACTGCAGAGCGAAATCTTGTAAAACCCTTTGAATGATGTGTGATGATTTCCAGGTCTGTGTAGGAAGGCTGTCCACCCATCCGTGCAATGAGGGCCAGCGTGGCTTCTTCACACTCTTGGAATCCGCCTAGTAACAGCAGCAAATATTTTTTCTGATATATAAGAGCCTTCCGAAAGCTCTCTGCTCGTAGATATTTCCCATAAATTCTCTAGACGAGGGGGGAAAAAAAAAAAAAAAAAAAAAAAAAAAGAGACCCCATAAGTTCCAAGAATGATTACAGTTCTAAGAATTTTGACACTGTGACTCCTATAGCATTTCTGTGATTATTCATTTCTCACTGTCACATAGGAGCCTGCATTACTCCTCACACTTGTGGAATGTGGCTTCTTAATTTGAGGATCACCCACAAAACAGAGCATGCACAGACAACTTAGGTGTTTACATATCACTCCTGGGGAGAAAAACTGAAAATCAAGTATCTGAGAATGAAAATTTTAAAATTGAATTAGTATCTGTTTACTTAGAACAAGCAGTGTGAGCACAATGAAATCCATGCCCAAATCAAAACAAAAAAGGCAGCTGTAGTTAGTATGCAGGCAACAAAGACTTCCTACCCTTAAAACAGCATTTTCAGAATCTGATCCCAGTTCTCTGAGGAAACCTTCACTCCTGAGCTCTGCTCTCAGCTTGGACAGCTCTGCATTGGCTTGTTTCAAAGACTTCTGCAGTGATAGCTTTTCTCTGTTCCAAATTTCCTTCTCAGAGGCAACAAGAGTATCGATATTAACTCCAACATCTGATGAGTGTCTAGAAGACTAAAGACAAAAGAAACTGAATTTAAGCAACATGGTTTGGAAAAGCTTGAGCTGTGTCATTCTAGCCATTGGTTTGGTGGAGAGCTCGTAAAATCAAGGAGAAAAAAACCCCTACCCACCGACTGGAGTTGAGGCCACCCTTGCATCCTAACAACTCAGAAGCTGTGAGTTTAGGAGCCTGCTCCTAGAAAAATACAGCCTTTCCAAAAAAAGTCATACTAGCTCCATGACCTTGAAGCCATCTAGATCTGTTTGCTACTCATCATGGTGATGAGAGACAGATCAAAAGGAGAAGCACATGGCATTTAAAAGAAAAGGGCGGTTAACAAAAAGAAGCTGGGTAAAATCACAAAGTTTACAGTAAACAGAGTGAATGAGTCATGAGGTATTGACCACAGGACAAGAATAACTCATGCCTATTTGCTCTACATAAGGAAGTCAAGAAAGACAAGACAGCTTGATCACTCCCACTAAGGAGACAGGACGAAGAATGATGCTTTTATGTTTATATATACACATCATTGTATCAGCATCACTAAAGACATACATAGTCTCCAGGAGGTTGTCTCTGCTGGTATCTTCTCAGTTCTTCCTCCAGTTTCATAACAGCATTCCTCAAATTATTCTTTTCTTCACTTAGTCTGCTGACAAAGCCCGTCAGCTCAGCATTTTGTCTCAGCAGCCTCTCAGTCAATGAGCTGGATGGAGTCCCCACTGGTAGCACTAGCTTCAACTAGAGAGAAGAAAGAAAACCAAACAGAATTTCTATCAGATCCAAGTTGCAAACTTGAAAATAGCTGGCTTATAGTGAAAAACTTTTGTGGATAATGCCAATAACATTGTAAGAAATTATATAGAAAAACTGTAAGTGTACATGTACACTATTAATAAGACTTTCTGTTCTATGTTTATCCTGTAAAACATAGCAGAATATTTTCATGCCAGCTCAACTGTACTAGCTGTAACAGTTTGCAAAGCTTTACTACTATGTTTAGATTTATCTAACTTGGAGGAAAAGAACAGTCTCAAAGCTCTTTTCAAGTCAAGCTGAAAACATTTGTCTAAAATGCAGGCAAAGACCTTGCCAAGCTCAGTTAAAATCAAGTATTGCCAAATTCTTTGTAACAGATTACCTGATTTCATTTTTTACATAGGTGCACACCACTCAATCCTTGACTGCCTTTCCTTTGGTATATACAGAACAGCTTAAGTAAATTTATTGTGATATACATATTTTTCATATAGTAAATATGAAATGTTTATTTTAATATCTGGAAGTACTGAGCAAAGTTTTATCAGTTACAGAAATACTGGTGGAAGGAAAATATATTCTCTTAAAGAAAAAGCCATGAGATTAAAAAATTCATAATTAAACTGGAAAAGCTTTAATTTGAAAGCTGCAAATTGTCTTTTAAGGCAATTAAAATTGAAAAAAGGAAAGGTGTTTTTCACACTTCAGCAACTCCAAATCAGAACGCTTGCTGAAGCAGATTTTCCCCTATAAAATACAGACCTGGATAGGTACAGACTTAGCAGCTCCTTGCTGGTTTCTGCTCACAGCTCATCATTCAAACTTTACCACCAAAGTTACCACATTGCACTCTCACCTCTTCCAGATAGGACAATCCAGGCAGTTTCTGCAGCTCTGAAATAACTTCTTCAATAGCATTTTGTACTGCAACGAAGTCTTGATCATCTGCTGTTTCAAACTGTAATCTGAAACAGAAGTGGCAGTTTCAACAGCAGGTACAGTCTGATGCCACGAGCCAGCCTGATCAGACTTTCCCTCCATCTGTATGCACTGGGTCTTTAGCAAGTCACTTCAGCACTGCTACTGTAGATGTGGCAACATTTTCAACACTGCACTACATGAAATTGGGTCGAATTTATAAAGAATTTGCATAGAACAGTTTCCACTAATTGTGAGAAAAGGATATTCTACATAAAGAACATTTTAAACCGTGGTTCCACTTCCCACAAATTTGTTGAATCTGTGTGAGCAAAATCTTAGGGTATTTCCAGGATATAATGCATTCCACTTTGCCCAAATGTATCAGAACAAATGTTTAATATTAAATCACCATCACAGCAAAATAAAACCAGATTGAAATCTCCCAGGGACCTGGTACCATGCTATTTTTTTTCTTTCTTAAGGAGATAGCAACTCGAGAAAATAAGAATCAAGATCAGTTTCACTTGACCATGAAATATTTATTTTTTTCCTGGGAGAAGCAAGGGGGGGGGTGATGAATAGCAATAACCCCTATACTCATTCCCCTGTAAAGTGAATTATTTCATCACTAATTTTTTTTAAATGATCTACCTACACCATATCCAAATAAACATTATCAATTTTCAGAGAAAAAAAAAAAGACAATTTTGTTGTAACTTATAAAGGATCATATTAAACATGTAAGATTTAGAGCACCAGTTCATACACTGTGATCCTGTCTTACATCAGTACATCTCACGCAGTACCGTATACTGTAAAATCAGAACAACCTCAAAATCAGTGATGCCTGCAGTCTGGGAATTGTGTTTAAAACCCAATATATTAGCTTGCTGGTTGCTAGTAACAAAACCAAGAAGCCAAAGACTGGTCTAACCTGCTAGCAGCTTTCTGAGCCAACTGCTTCAGCTTTGGAGATATATTTTGTAGCTTTTGCCTCATATTTCCCAGAATTTCAGCAGCAGCAGAGAGATGTCCTCCTCCCGTCAGCGTGGGGTAGGTTGATTCATCGGCTCCTTCCATTTTTTGTTGGAGAATCCAATTTCTTGTTCTGTCATTGGGTGTATCCCAGGTAGTCTGTACATAAATATGTAATTATATATACATAGATTTATAGTGCAAGTGGTCCAGTGCTTTTAAATGGAAACATTTGATTCTGAAACACACTCCGAAATTGAGGACCAAGCAATTCTGCCACAGAAAAAAGTTTAGTGTGACTACACTACTGTTGTAGTCTATCACTAAAGTAGTATTTGTGAATGGGACAGTGTGATGCCTCTCTTGATTAAGATCTAGCAATCATACAGCTACAGTGTGAATGCATTCAACAGATGTCATCCAGAGGGACCTGGACAAGCTGGAAAAGTGGATCCAGGTGAACCTCATGAGGTTCAACAAGACCGTGTGCAGGATCCTGCACCTGGGTTGGAACAATCCCCACTATCAATACAGGCTGGGGGATGAGATGATAAAGAGCAGCCCTGAAGAAAAGGACTTGGGGATTCTGATGGACAAGAAGCTGGACGTGAGCCAGCAATGTGCACTTGCAGTCCAAAAGGCCAATCGCATCCTGGGCTGCATCAGAAGAAGTGTGGCCAGAAGATGGAGAGAGGTGATTCTGCGCCTCTACTCTGCTCTGGTGAGACCTCACCTGCGGTACTGAGTCCAGTTCTGGAGCCCTCAACACAGGAAGGATATAGACCTGATGAAGCAGGTCCAGAGGAGGGCCATGAAAATGATCAGAGGGCTGAAGCACCTCTCCTCTGAGGTCAGGCTGAGAGAGTTGGGTTGTTCAGCCTGGAGAAGAAAAGACTCCAGGGAGACCTTATAGCAGCCTTCCAGTACCTGAAAGGGCCCCAGAAAGCTGGGGAGGGACTGTTTACAAGAGGAATGGTTTTAAACTAAAGAAGGGTAGATACAGATTAGACATTAGGAAGACGTTCTTTACTGTGAGGGTGGTGAGACACTGAAACAGTCTGCCTAGGGAGGTGGTGGAGGACTCATCCCTGAAGACATTCAAGGTCGGGCTTGATGAAGCTGATCTCATTGAGGATGTCCCTGCTTACTACAGGAGGTTTGGACTAGATGACCTTTAGAGGTCCCTTCCAACCCAAGGCATTCTATGACTGTATGAAACCTGGCGAGGAGGAAGCTGCCAGCAGTTGTACATGGAATTTGGGCAACTGTGCCCATGTGTTCTGGTGATTAATTCATAGTCTGAGGAACAGGACTAGAAAATCCCACCATGGCCATGGAGGTCAGTCCACAGTCACAGGCAACCATTCCACCGATGCTGTCACAAGTGACACAATGCGCTGAACACGTGCTCCTCACCCTCACTAACAGCCCTCAACACTGGCCTTGGAAGAGCTGCTAGCCCACCTGAGGACACCTGAGCCTATGGCAGTGCCTGTGGATATTTCACCATGGTGTGATACCAATAAAAAATGCAGCGTGTTGCAAATATGGCAGGAAACAGCAGGAGATCCATTATTTGAAACTCCAGGCAGATCCTGGAAAGATCATACTCTTTGCTGCCAGAGGGGAAAAAGATCCAACAGCCACTGCCAATCTGATCCCAGGGAAGACTCTGATGATGGCTGTGCTGGCAGTGAGCTCTGGGGAGAAGAGCAAGGTAGACAAACAGCAGGAAGGCTGATGCTATCATGGTTATCAATACACTCAACATCCTGCCTCTAGCTGTGGTAGTTTTCAGCTCTTCAGAAGATTAAAACCAGTAGCCAAATTAGATGAAGAGAAAAATTTCCTTCCTGGCTCCACAGACAAACAGCTGCCAAAAAGCATGGAATGATGGCAGGATGGGCAAAAACATGGTCAGCAAAGACACAAGCCTCCTGACAATGCTCTCTGGCATTATCCACAAATCACTCACCCAGCAATACGTATCTCTTACAGGGAAGTTTCTAAAGAGTTTTAGAAATAACTTAAAAATAATTTTAAAACTTTCCAAACCTTTTATGAGAGAGAAAAAACTTTCATGCAACAGTGGTTCCAACTTGCATTCATCTAAAAATTAAGCTAAATTCTTACATTAACGTTTTACCTTTACTTCTTCCTTCTCTTTTGTTTGCTAACTTATACATATTCATGCATATACTTGTTTGACTACTTGCTCATTTAATTAATGAAGTTGAGAGAGCACTTTGAAATGTTTTAAAGACCACTTGCGGTTTATGAACTGGTGACTAAGAGCACTGACCTGGAGCATTCCTGAGGAGGAACAGCTAACTCCTGCGCCTGGATGCAGATAATATTTTTCTCCTGTACTGAGCCATGAAGCATCTGTATACATGCAGATGCATTTCTCTTGCTCTCACTTCTCCTTACACACCTCTACAGCATCACTGTCAGAGGATGTGTGAATAATTTTAGGTAGCAAAACTGGAATACTTTCCCTTTCTCTGGTGCCCATATTTTGCCATCTGCAGGCTATTTTACAAATCAGGTAAAAGCACAGTGATACACAATCCTAATTGAACAAAAGAACTAAAAGCTAAAGTGCACATTTCAGTCTTACACATTGCTGGCAGTCCTACCGTACCTCGTTTGTATTATGGATTGCTGTCCTTTCGGCTTCCTTTCTTCCTTCATTCTCCTGCTCTTTTTTCTGTAGTTCTTGGATTATTTCCTGCAACTTCTTTGTTTCATTCCCTAACTTATGAACTTCTTGCTTCTTTTCTCCAAGCTGCCACTGAAGGTCTTCTACTTTGGACTCCAGGTCATGGAGCTTTTTCTGTGCTATTATGTTAGCATCTTGTTCTGCTTGTAATGCTTTCCTCTGGATCTGCCTTTCTTTTTCCATTTGCTGTCTCACTTGCACAGATTCCAGTTTATACTTCTCCATCTCACTTACTAACTCCACTATACGGTCATGCTTTTCATCCATTTGTTTCTGTAGCTCTTTAAGTAATTCCTCAGAAGGATTAGGTGTTCCAGCTTGCTCCTTGTCTTCAGCACTTTGAAGCTGAGCACATAACTCTTTTTCCCTTTCTAGGGCACTGCTTATTTCAAGAGATCGAACCTTCTCTGATTCAAGAAGCACCTGCAACTCAGAATTACGACCTCGTTCACGTGACAGCTGGGCAGCACTGAGTGCTTCTTGGGATTCAATTTTCTGTTGCAGATCAGTTGACAGCTGTCTCTCTTGCTCCAGAAGTTTAGTTAACTGTAGGTTCTTCTGTTTTTGATCTTCAAGTGAAAATTTTAAATCCTTCCACAAGAAAACAAAAGAAAACAATTGATTAAAGCCATGTGTGTATACTTCCCATTATCTTCTGCAAATTGCAAATATGGTCCCTCTACAGATGTTGCTTTTAACAGGTTTTGCTATTCACAATTAACAGGACAATACTCTTAACATTGCAGGGACATCTGATATTAAAATACATTACATGTGTCTTTATTCTAAAATAAGACGATCTCATAAAAGAATATTTGCAATGTATTTTTTAATGAGATACAAACAGTGGCAGTTCTGAAGTTGAAGATAATTAGCTACTTTTACTTTCTAAAACTGTGAAAGTGATTTTGCAAGTTAAGATTTCAAGATGTAAATAAATCTATGCTGTTGAAGTGATTGCATTTTTGTCTTAATACTTGTACTAAGATACCTGCTCACTCTCTCTCTCTCACTAGATCAGATACTGCAGAGGGACCAAGGAAGCTACTGATGCACTTTCTCCTAAACTCCCTCGTTCGGTTTTCACGCTGTGAAACTGCTGACTTTTAAAAGGGAGGCAAAAAATATATCTCCTAACATAATATTCTTAAATACTATCTTTCTTAAGTTGAGGTGAAATGATGATGAGTAGGTGTAGCTATGTTAGCAGTGTCCTGTCTCCTTGAGTAGCTGAGGGCTGTTACACAAAGTAGAATCTTTTCATCTTGGCCCTGAAAAGCACAGTTGTAAAATTCCTATTGATTTAAATGGAATTTGCATCAGGCCTTTTTCTTTCTTCGCTACATAGCTTCCATACATCTTTCTTCAGCTCTAGAGAATAGAATACTACTGTGGAAAACAGAACATAGTGCACACATTAGACAAAAATGTAAGCTGAGATGAAATGTTAACCACTCTTCTTTACGTTCCAGGCCATTTGGGATTATGGAATACCTCAAGCTCTTCTCTTCCTCTTTCCTCACTGCGCTCCACTTTAGCTTTTTCCTTTTCCAAAGCCCACTGTAGCTCTCTTGACTTTTTCTGTTCACTGGCCATTGTATCCTTGAGAATATCTAGCTCTGCTGCTTTTTCTTTAACTTCAGTCCTAAAAGAGAAATGGGCAACCTTTAGATTAGACAACCTAATCCTATCACAGTAACACCAATTAGTTGGTATTATTCCATCTTGTGCACCTATATAGAAAAACAAGCCTAACACAAAAATTAAAAACAGAGTTGCACAGCTCAAAAATGACAGAAAGTGTGTCCATCATGCTAATTTTGTAGCTGAATTTTTTTATTAATTGGTGTTCAAAGGCAGCTAGTGTTCAATTAAGTTTAGTCACTGGCCAAAATATGAAAGAATGCAGAGGAAAAGCACCTTGATGCCATATGTCTCTAAGGAAAAAAAAACTGTATTGGGAAAAAGAAGAAAAATTTATGCCCTGAATTTTCAGGTTTTTGCAAATCAATTTTGCATCAGTTTGTGAAAGAATTTTGCTCCTGATGGTCTGCAAAAGCTACAAGGTAATCTATAAAGTAATACAAATTTAAACTCTGTCTTAATTTGTTATCTCTGAGTTGAACATTAAGATACCAAACACAGGCACATTAATCTAGTAAAGGCATAAATAACAATGGCTTTCTTCAGTGCCAAATATTTGGCCTGTTACCTCTGCTGCTGCTGATCCCAAAGCAATACTTACAAGTTAGTTAGAGAATTTCATATGGAAGTACTTGCAAAGTCATCTTAATTCTGCAATTTTTTTTTTCTCCATGTTCAGTTTTAGAAGCAGAGAAACCCTTTAATAAATCTGATACACTTACTAGCTTGTATACAGTAGCCTAATGTGCCAAAATTTTTAAAGAAACTTGATATTAATAAATCATTAAATCAAACTATGAATCAGATCTTCTCTACAGAATTACATTTTTCATCAAATGGAATAGAATTCTATTTGTTGTCAGATAAGTTTTACAGAAAAACTGAGAAGCATTTACATTACATGAGATCAACTTCTTGTGATTTGAGACAATATAGAAAAGATCACCTTCACTGTCAACACAGAAAGTTTGGCACTGAAAGTCACACCTGATGGTTTCTAGGTCCTTGAAGTGCTTATGCTGTGCTTTAAGGGTTGCTTCAAGCTCTAGTTTGGCTTGTGCAAGTTCATTCTTCAGCTCAGTACCCATCATTCTCTCCGAATTCAGCTGTTCCTGAAGCTCAGCTGCTCTGTCCTTCATGTTCCGGATCTCCACTTGCATCTCTAGTATCTGTGATTGCTTCTGCTGCACATTATACTCCAGGATTTCTATTGAGAGTACCATCAATATGAAAATGACTTAGTAAACAAACACTATTCAAGTAGAATTTCCCCTATCACCGAGAATGACCACAAGGCTATCACTAAGAGCCTGTATTTTAAAATAATATATTCTTTCAATAGTGGAATAAAAGCAAAACTACGCCTTTTATACTGGCATACCTGGCATACTTTCCAAGAAATAACTTCAACTCTTAAACATTTTTAAAAGGCTACATGCACAACCATAATAATATTCTGGATTACGATTAAGGTAAGTGAGGTGAGGTAGGTATGAATACTTGTGACACAACACAGAGTGAGCGTTTACTTAATTTTAAAGTATATCTGTTCTCTGAACTTTGTATTGTTCATTCTAATGGCTTCTTAGTTTATTCATTATGACTATCCAATTTATATAATTTCAAAGTTGTTGAACCTCAACACTGAATCGTGTACATGGAAAATAACCTTAACATTCAAGCCTGATGTTTAGAGCAACTGAAATAACTTTGTATCACTTTCAATTTGATACAAGTCACAAGAACACAGACTATATCTTAATTCTTGCAAAATTAGTCCAATAATATTGAAAAAGATGAAAAACATGCATGCTCAGAACATGAATATCAAAATCAGAGAGCAAAGAAAGTCAGTATTTTTTCACCTACAACATTATGAGCACTGCCAGGAAAGCATTAGGAAATAGAACATATACAACCACAGAAGTCACCTTGGCTTTTTGAATCAATCTCTTGTTCTCTTTTCGGGTTATTTTTCTTACTGTTCATCTGAGCATGTAATACTTGAATCTCCATCAGCAAGCTTCTTCTGTCTGCATTCTGAAGACAATCCATTGCTGCTTTCTGGTTAGTAGCCTATTAGCAATTGAAACATATAAAAATAAAATTCCAGATTAGAATATCTATGGTGTGAATATTACATTTACTTATATATTCATACTGCATATATATTCAAAACATTTTCAATTAAGTCATAATTAAGGCAATATTATAATGTTGGGAAGAGCTGTTTGGTTTTTTTCCTACTAGGCATCAAAATTATAGATTCAAAAGAGCTATCAGTTTTATGGCAAATTGTAACTTTCCTCACTAATTCTTCCGTGCTCCAGAGGAGGTAACTGACCTCTCTGTCCCACAGCAGCCTTATCACTTCCTCTTCTAACAGCTTGCTTCATATATACAAGCTACCTTTTCTCGTACAGAATGTAACATAATTCTAATTAACTTAATGAAATCAAGCTCAGAACAACTGTGTTGAATGCAAATTGACCTCTGAAGGCTGTATTTTCTATAGGTTGTGCACCCAAAAATATCTTTCCTGCACCACATCAGTTTTTCTTTTAAAAGCACCTAGAAGTCCTACTTTGTTTTCATCCTTAGACTGTCAAAACTACTATTATTATTATTATACATTTTAATACGGATTTATACATTCAAAATTAAAATTGAATGTAGACGAACACACTTTGACTAAAGTATGTTTTATATTACCTGCTCTTGTAGTCTGTGCTCTAACTGATTCATCAATATCACTGCATCTCCTGTGCCCAGTTCTGCAAGTTCAGTTTGAAACGCAGCAAGAAGAACATTTTGTTCTCTCACAAAAATCTGTTGAATAGCACGCAGAAGTTCTCCTCGCCAGTCTGAGACACCTTCAGGAGACCCAGTACTTGCATAAACCTACAGTGGCATAAAAACAATTTAAACAGCAGAATTCCAAGTTTACATCAAGTACATTCATTAGCATTTTACGTAAAGTGTGTGTTTTCAGTGGAATATTGAGCTTTTCGTACTCTGTATTCACAGAATCACCTAGAGTGGAAAAGACCTTTAAGATCATGGAGTCCAATCATTAATCTACAGCTATGTAAAATTCATTCATACAAATAGATGCATTTATTCATACAAATGGGTGTATTTATTGTACAGATTATGATTTATTCTGTGTGCACAAATGCTAAACTTTTATCTGTGTTTCAGATGGAAGCAATTTAGCTTTTATAACTGAAAACTCAGCCCCGTGTAGTTCTGATTTATGTTACTGTATCACACTAACTTTTTCATTTTTTATTGTATTCCTAGACTCTCACAGAGCTATATGGTAGTATGTAGATATTGTGTATGAATAAGATTTAATTTTATAATGATATAAAGTTAATCGCCCCACTTCACATCCTGAAGGAAATGCAGAAGTAATAGAAAGTACCGACACATAGCCAAAAGTCTAATTGGGATAATTAGACAGGCAAGTCCTATTATGTTTTAACAGATTACTGATTAATAGCGTGTTATATTAAAAAAAAAAAAAAAAATTCCCCTCCTTTTTTCTCACTACACTACCTTTATAATAGTATAGAACTTCTACTACATCAATAAATAACCTTAAAAAAAAATCTAAAAATTGCTAATGGAAACAGGCTTTCAAAATAGAACTCTTCTTAAAAGATAGATCTATACAGTCAAAAGCTATCAATGCACAGAAAAACAAATGCAAGCTGTAATTTATTAGCTGTTGTATCATCAGAAAGTGGGGCATGCAGTTTATCTGATTAATTTTAAAATTTTTTGCCTTGTAGCAGTTATGTTTAGGGCATTTACACCTGAATTATGAATGCACCTTATAAGGTTATCATAAATAATTTTTCATTTAGATAGAATCTTAGGATATTATTTATACCTCGGCTTCTCTATGAAGTTGCATTTTTGCAATTAGTTCTTTCAAAGATGAAATCGTGCTTAGAAAAGCTTTTCTTTCCTCAAGCCAAGATTCTGGTTCTTGCTTAAGAGGTGGCATCTCTCTTTCACCATATGGAAATTCAGTGAGAGAAAGCACCTGTATGCCCTCATGATGGACTGCTCTCAGCAAACCCTACGATAAATACAAAAAGAAATCAGTCACAACAACAACAACTACTTTATTTCATAGATATTGGAATACTGGTACTTCTAAATTGACCAGCATAAGGAAACTATTTACACTTCCTCATCAAAGATGGAAGTGTCACACAGTTCTTTCACCCTCTTCTTCTATCTGCCAAATAACGAGACTTATTAAATACATGGTTTTTTCCTCAGTTTCAAATTAAAATTCCCAAAGTTCATCTGTCAAATCAATACTCAAATTTTAAAAGGGTAGCTGATAGAAAATGACATTTTAAATACCAAGTCCTGGGAAGCTTCCAGGTGAGCTCAGCAATCCACTTTTTGAATTTACTATTAAGCTAGGGCTTTGCTGGAAAAGACTTGCTTTTTTTCTTTTTTTTTTTTTCTTTTCCTTTCCCAATGTAAAAGCTCAATACTTTTACTGTTCGTAATAAATACATTTGGTTACTTTCATAATATATTATTCTACACCTATAATAACATAATCCATACAACCATGTAATATATGATCATGAGATTTTCATTAACACAAAGTAACCACAATAAATTATAATTAACAGTAGTTATATTTCTTAAATTGTAATTGAGAACAAACCTACAGTTACAAAACTCGTATTTAAGATGCAAAAATGCACATGATTTATCAGAAGTATTTTTAAATGGATTAAAATAGGGAACACTTTAAAACTTATCTAAATGGTTCTCTTTTCACTAATCAAGCATCACCTAAGCTTTTGGTAGTATCATGCTTGTTCCATAATAAAAATGATCAGTTCTCTTTTACCTTAATTTTTTTTGGAAGTAAATCTGTTGAAGTTTCACCTTCATCTGTTCCTTCAGATATTGTGTCAGATCCCTGGGTCTGAGCAAGACACATTCCTTGACTCCAGTCTGAACCGGAGTCTAAAATAAAAGAAGATAAAAACATGAAAGCTGGATTACTCTGAAACTTTGAAGAACAGGCATCAAAAAAGCATTTTTGTGTGTTGTTGTAACAGGAGGTTGCATGTCACCAGGGCTGACTAAGTCTGAAGAGTACCTGTTCTATAGCTTTTCAGTTTCAAAGCAGCAACAGCAAAACAAAACAAAACCACCACCACAAACCAACCAACAAACCAACCCAAGCCCTTAAAAGTCTTTATTTCTAAAAGAGAAACAACTACTTGCACAAACACTAATGCTAAATGGGCCCCCTTAATATGCTTAGCCTTCGCCTATTGAAAGGATCAAATTAATAATCTATTGCTCCTGCAGAAGTCAGTACCTGTCATCATCACCCACTTCTAGGGAACTGTAGCTTTAAATTCTATCATGAGATTATGAAGCTACACTGAAGAGATAATATAACATGTAAGAATACAGGAACTCCAGTAGGAAGTAAAAAATTAGCATCTGATGCCTCAACTCAACCCACCTCCACTCTATTAAATAATTTTCCTTCTGTAGCAAATTAACGGACATGGCATGCTTAGCACTTCTTGTAAGTGTGACAGGCCTCTGCTTTCATCTGGGGTGTAGCTGTTTTTATTTCTTAGAATGCAGTCTTTAATGGTAAACAATAGTTGAAAAGTACATTTAATTTACAATGCTGTTTGAAATCTCTAAAACCAAGTTTCTTACCACTAGAACCTCCATCTCTAGCTTGATACGGTAGCGAACGTGCTAATCCTGAAGCTGGGCTTCCCTGTATTTCGAAAAGAGAACAATCAAATCTTTAATCACCCCACACCCACTCACGATAAGGCAGCTCATTCTAAGGAGCAGAAAACAATATGAGTTTCATTGTACAGTTTCCCCTGCAATCAAAGTAATCAAAACAGAGACAAGAAAGATGGCATTCAGTAGAGTGATGAATACTTGTCCCCACTTCAGAGCAGGACAGGTCCAAGGTAGTAGCACAAGGAAGCATCTGATAGTCAAGCACACTCCCAAAATTAAACTCCCGAGGAAAGGGTTCACAATGTCTCCCTGGGCCAGGGAAATACTAGAACACATAAAAGCTTTATATTGAACATGTGGTGGTTCACCTTTAAATAGGAGTTTCTGTAGCAGGAGTGAAAGCACAAACAGAGGTAGTTCAATGAATATAAAACAGGATACATACCTCTTTCGCTTGTAGCGTTTCTATAACTTCCTTTAAGGTATTGCATTCTTCAGTTAATAGTTGGACTGCAACAAACTTCTCCCTTTTTAATGCTTCAGATTCAGAGATATGCCTTGTCTCCATGTCCATAATTTCAGCAGCGTGGAGTTCCTGCATTTGGTCAATTTTTTCAGTAAAATCTCTTATGATCTCTGCAATCTCTTCTGAAGAGCATCCATTTTGCAAATCAATTTGGATTTCTGCATTTTTAACAAGGACTGGTGAGGTTTGGATACAGCTGCTCATTTCCACAGTCTTGTCTGTTTGTGATGATGAGCTTTTCCTAATCAGTGTAGACTCACTGGTAGACAAATCACACAATATTTCTGCATCATTTTTGCTTTCAGTTTTTGCCATTTCCTTGTCCTTTCTCACATAACTTGCAAGCTTCTTTTCAGCTTCAACTAGGTTCTTTTTGGCTTTGCACAGGTCTTCCTGAAGATGTGTCAGACTTGCTTCTTTTACCTGTAAATATAAAGAATCTGAATTACAGTCCTTCCCAATACTTAAAAAATATCTAAAACCCAAACAACCCTCTACACCATTAGAGCTCAGTTTAGTCCTGTTTTAAAGCAGTTACGGTGGTAACAAATATTATCTCCTAAGAAATACAGCTCTAGATCCACTGTTGCACTACAGTGGACTATAAAACTATGTACTTTGGCAACAAGTGAAGATTTGTCTACAGCATCAGCTCTATTCCACTGACAGTAGGTACTGAATGACTGGGTTTTTTCAGTGGCACTCTCAGTACAAGATGAAAAAAAAATATAGCATGCATATTTGCACATTAAATCCTTGTAATAATTTGCTTTAAATACAACATGGAACAATGTGGTTCATACCGCTAGTTCTTGCTGAAGTTTTTCTGCCTTTTCTCTGTAACTGCTCAGTTCTTCCTTAGCAGCAGCTGCCTCTTCTTTGACTTGCTCTAGTTCAAGTTCATTAATAAGCACATTTTCTTTCTGACATTCTATGAGTTGTGCTCCTACCTACGTGGCAACACAAGGTACAGAAAATGGTAGAAAGAAAAGAATCTTACAAAGAATCAAGTATTAACCGCGCAGATTGCTTTCATGCCAACTTACAAAAGCCAGAAGTGAAAAGATCATAGGGGAAAACAAATGTATGTTATTTGGATTAACATAGTCTCAAAAAAATATAGATTGAAAGTCCGCTTTCCTAGGTTAACTCCCACAAACTAAGCATGGAAGGAAAAAATGCCTTCTTAGTTTACTGAAGTGCAAGTAGAAATTGGTTACACCACATCAAAAGCACAGGGAGGAAGGTCAACAGAGGTAGGAAACGAAGTCTGATAATATTATTAAATTTATAAGACATTTATGACATTAATTCAATCTGCATTTGGATGAAAGGTCTGAGAACCTTTTCTCATTCAGCACTGGGTTCCATGATGTCTTTGAATTTGAATCAAGCCCATGTTTGGGCTATCAAGCATAGTCAGCTTTGACTGAAGGTTTTTAATTCAGAGGTAACATAACCAGTGGTGGATAGAAATCAGTATACTGGTAAAAAACACTGATGAGAAATACCTTTGGAATCAAGATAGAAACACGAGAAAAAGTAGACTAAAATGAAAGCATACATAAACAAACATCACCACACTCCCTCTGTCCCGCCCCCCCAACCCCCCCTAACCAACCAACCTGTGCAGACAAATTGCTATCACTCCCTTATTATTCTGAACTCCCTCCAAAATCATTTTTATCATTGTCATTTTTCTTTCTCCACCCCCATGTCATGTAAAAGTGTAATTCCCTCCATACTATGTCAATTCAACGTAAGCATAAGAAAGTACAAGTCCAGAATTCAAAATCACCCTACATTAATTAATGAAAATCCAAAGTGTCTTTAATATAAAATGGAAACTGATATTGGGGTTCACCTAAAATAATAACCTTCTCTTCTTTATACTCCAGTAATAATAGAGAAATGAAGGTCTCCCATACAGTAGAATATTCCTATCACTAGTCTCATTAACAAGTGTTTCATTCCTTATAGTTTACGTAAAATAACAGATTTTAGTGAAAACAAGCCAAAAGATAATGGCATCTAATTACCTGATATATCTGCATTTCTTCTTGCTTAATGTATTTCTGAAGCTCTCCTTTGTATTTTTCTTGAACTTCTTCTAGTAATTGCTGAAGTTCCGAAAGTCTCTCTTCTTTCACTTCAGCTTCCTTTTGTGCAACTTTTACATTTTCTTTTTCTAGCTCCAAGTTATGATTTACCTTTGCCAGCTGGTCCTCCATCTCACTAAGTCTCTGTGTTAAGAGTGATAATTTTGATGCTGGCTCATTTTCAGTTCTATCACTCAAATCCTCGGTTTGGGCATTCTTGCTTTTTTCCTCTACACATTTTGAAGATTCCTGAATTTCCTGCATGAATTTCCTTTGCTCTTGAACTGCATTTAGCTGGACTTCACTCACAAGAGCAGCAGCAACTTTATCCACTAGTGTCTTTTCCAGTTCTAATATCCTCTTTTCAAGTGTTTCTCTTTCAGCTTTCCTTTGCTCTTTCAGGTCTTTTATTTTACTGTACGACAGGTACAGTTCTGAATCTTTTTCCTCAATGCATGCCTGAAGCTGCTGCAGTTGTACCTCCATCTTGCTAATGGTGACTCGTGTACTCTCATCTGAAGACCTAAGATGGGATTGATCTAGCAACTCTACCTTCTCACATAAGCCTTCTTCCACTTTTTCAGTTTTCTCATTGCTTCTATCAGCTGTATTTTCTCTATCGCTTTTCATCAGTGCACACTTATATTTGTCTATTATTCTTTCATGCTCTTTTTTTAACATACTTATTTCTTGCTTTAGCTGGCTCATTTTTAACTTTGTTTGCTCAAGCTCATTCCTTGTTTGAGATGCCTCCACATTTACGTTTTCTACTTGCTTCTCCAAAGCTTCCTTTTCCGCCAGAACTGTTTCAAGGGTGTGTTTCAGACTGTCAGCATCTTCTTGAAAAGCTGCAATGTCTGCAGGTACTTTTTGTTCGATATTTGCCAGTTCTTGCTGGAGCTTTTCAATTACATCATTCAACTGCTCTACTTCCTCATCATTTCTTTTCTTTACACGTTCTTGATCACTTTTCAGACATTCTACCTGTGCTTCAAGCTCCTGTATATGCTCATTTTGCTCTTCGATAACCTG
>WTSP01010342.1:0-13041 GCA_025331215.1 Actenoides lindsayi
CCTGCCCATGGCAGGGGGGTTGGAACTGGATGATCTTTAAGGTCCCTTCCAACCCTGACAATTCTATGATTCTATAATTCTGAATTTTGTGGATACAATTTGTTTACAGTAGCTGTAAGTATATGTGTTAAGGCAGGGTAGGTTCTAAAATACAATAAGCAGATATACTAGAAGCATAACGGAGCATAAAATGTGTTAAAGTTTGTCATCTGAAGAAATGTCAAATAAATATTTTTAAAGATCTTGAGTATCTGAATGTTTGCCAAATGAAAAACCTTACAGTTTTCCAAACTGAGATTAATGTATAAAAATATTCACGTACAAAGCATTTCTTTAGTATTTTAGTTATTCCTGTTATTGTTATCTGCATGACTTGGATGCTTCTATGTCAGTCGTGTTTTTCAAAGTCTTAGAAAATAATTATTTCATATTATGTTGTATATAGCTGAACAATCTGGAGCTGAATAAGCAGCATATTTACACAGAGCTATGTATTTTTTTCATACAGTACAAATTTAGTAATTAAAAATGTCTTTTTTTTTTTTTTTAACTCCAGTTCCCAACCAGAACTGTGCTAGAGGACCTCTTATGACAACATGAGCCTCGCAAGAGTAATGAAAAAGTCTGATGCCAAAAATCTCTACATGATAATGCAATAAAAGTTCGTAGGTCTAATTTCATATGCAGGTTCTCACTGCACATGAAAGGCCCTGGTTCCTGTGCCTCTGGGCAGCGCAGCAAAACTCTCAGTACCGCATTGTACTGGAAATGACTCCTGCGGTAACTTTATTAAATATTTAACTTCAGGAAAACTTAACAGAGGCATCACGACCCTCGTTTTCCATGGATTTACATGCACTGTGTGTAAACATTGATGGCTAGCGTGGCCAGACATTTTGCCACCGGTCCCAAATGATAAATCCCTTGGCCTTTTCTGTTACTGAGTCACACTTACTAGGGTGTCTCCCGACATTAGAAAGGAGTTTGCTGGTTCTGACAAAGTCGGCTTGGGGACTCAAACCTCAGTCCAGCTATTGATGTTCTGGGGAGTGGCTTAATTGCAACTCCAGGCATTTAACTGGTTTTCTAGGAGGGCAGGTGGCTGACACTCCTTCTTTCTCTCTTTCTCTCCCAGTCATGTGTTCTGGAGAATATTTTTTATATTATTTTAAAAACAGTAATATTAAAAATGTTGATAGTATTTGATCAGGAAAAGGACACTGACTATAACTCAGTGATATGGATAGTGGCTTCAGCTGGAGGAAACAGGTTAAATCCTGAGGTTTATGGCTATGTTATTCTTATATGGTTTTATTATTCACCTTTCTTCATGATTTAAGCACAGCCTCAATTTAAATGTCTCCAATTTCAAAAAGCAATATAGAAGGTCTAGGGGTTTTTTTTTTGTACTTTCACCCTACAACAGGAAAAAATGGAATAAAAGGTACAAAAAGATAATTTTAAAACCCCAAGAAACAGAAGACGTTAGGTAGAAGAACCTGAAAGTTACGAGTGTGCAAATCTTGTAAACTCGCCAACGTTCATCCTTATTGCTTACAAATCTGGGAAGAGCATGTGACAGCTGCTCAGAGTCAAGTTGGGAAATGGTGAGTTGGGTAGAAAAGAAAAGGGAGTAATAAAAGACATCTTATTCTCAAAGTACCTACTGAAATGCGGAGGAGTCTGTCATCTGGCACCCATCAGGGTATAAACTCCGGCAACAAACACAAATAAATCCCAGAGGGAATTCAGCGGTGCTTCAAAGACACCAAAGTAAGTTCACAGTTAGCCAGCAGTAGGCAGACCTCAAAAGTTTGTCATTATGGAAATATGAAATCTATTTTCCATTAACAAACAATCCAAATATTTAACTCTTTTTCTGCTGCTTCTGCGATTAGTAAGTCTTTGATGAAAAGCTTATGCTAATAATTTTTAGCATATAAGATATCCACGAACCATTCAATCATTAACTATTACCTTTTATAAGGTGTGCTTTGCCATTCATTTTGCTTCATGATTGGGCAAGTAAAAATATTAATTAAAAAAAAATACCATTACCAAATGCTAAAAATTTTGGTTTTCTGTGGATGCTTAACTCTTTGTGAGGGTTATACAGGTATTAACGTAGGGAGCAGAAATTCTTCAACCATTTATTCAGATGGAATATTAATAGTCCAGATGTTCATGAATAGTAAATAAAAAGCAGCAAAAACATGAATGAATGGAGCAGCTGCTCAGAATGCAGAAGAATGTTTGCAAACACGATTTTGAAGTATGCAATCAGCCCTGGTTCCGAGGGAAAACTTGGACGACCAACAAAAAGTTGGAATAAGCAACGGAGCATGTCAGTAGCGTTATCTGGTCTGTACAAACTTTGAAACTATTCAGCTGACGCAGAATTTTCCTGGTCTTTTCTGATTAGATCCCAAATGGATCAAAACTGGAGCAAGAAAAAGGTTCTCCGGTTTAGGGTGATGCGTGAGGGCACAGAGCTCTGCACACACATGTATGTGCCTTTGCTCATTAATGCCACCGCCTTACTTTCTGGTTCTTTAAATATGTAGGCCCTACATTTCTAATTAATGAACAGTCAACTGGCAGAAATTAAGCTTAATTGGTGAGCAAAAGATCAGGATATTCCACTCATCCCTCTCTTCTGAAATCCTTAAAAAGAAGTGGTGTTTAAAGGGTTAGTAAGTGGGATAGAATAAACTTTATTATTTTGATTGCCATGACCTACCATTTAAGAAAGGCCAGCTCTAGAGCCTGTTCTTGCAATGAGTTTGCAAGAAAGAACTGGAACAACAAGCTACGCTCTGTCTTTCCAACTTTACAACTCTTCCTTCTAGCGTGAGGTTGAGCTAACAAAGAACAATTGCTCCAATCCATTGAGTGGAGCTTCGCAACTTTCCCTCTCCAATTGCGTTGCCATTGAATTAAGCACATGATGGTCTCCATTTTCAACACATTGAGAGTTTAGTCTTTGCATAGTGTTGCATACTGAAAGAATCGTGTTGACAGCTGGGACTCGCTGGTGTTGAGTATGTGTCTTGTTTGCTCATGGTATCAGGTACATCTCCATGTACCTGTGAAGCTTGCAGGGAAAAGCAGGAAAGCAGAGAAAGCCTAAAGGACAGTGAAAAGTGGCACGCAGACCATTGAGAAAAACAAGGCACAGGCATTAACTGGCCTGAGAGATGAAAGAAAGAAGAAATTCTTAGAGACACAAAGGGGATTTTGAGAGTTTGTTGCAACCCAGGAAGTCAGTAGAAATTGGTGAAATAAAAACCAACTGTGAAGGACATGCCTTGTACAACAGATCAGAGGGGAAAGATTTCTTCAGCATGGGCTTTTGTCTCAATTTACCTCACTCTGGTTTTCTCTGTTTTAAAATCATGTGTTGTAATTTGTGCTCTGGTAAAACACTGACATAGAATTTAAAGCCTCTGCTGTGTTTTTGCTGTGTTTACTGTAAAGAAAAGATACAGCTAGATGCACCCAAAACCTCTGAAGGGCCATCTGGTCAATGCTGTCTGGCCCATTTATTAATCAATATTAACTCCGTGGTGGTTCTAAGCTGAGCACCTACAAACTGCAGCAGGTAATGAATTTCTTCTTTTCACTTCCTTCACCTCCTATCTGCATGATTGTGCTTTGCTGCAATATGAGCAGCTGATAATAACAAATTGATGGTACAGGATGAATTAAAATTTGGAAGGAAGAGTAACAAAAATAGCAAGAAGAATATTGGATGATTTGTACTATTTTTCATGAATAATTTCTGAGATGCTCCCTTTTCCATCAATTACTTGTTTCACATTTTGACAACAACATTCACATGAGGAAACAAAAGACCCACTTGTTCATGCATACACACACAAACTGGTTTCAACCACGAGGCATAATAAATTGAAGATATGAGAGATTAATCTGTTTAAGATCAGTCCAGTTGTTTTGACTGCACCCAGGAGGGACGTGGCAGAGTTTTTATCTCCAAACAGTGAGGAGTGTTTTGATCTTTGTTCAAATTCTGTCACTGATTCAGGTTTCATATTCAATGTGCCTTGTCCAAAGCACAATGAAGCCAATGCAGAGATCCCACTAAGCTGTAATAAACCCGAGTTTAAGCCCATAGAAGAGTGGACATACGTATGAGCCGAGAGACACAGCAAAATTACAACCTTACTGGGCTCCTGATGTCTAATAGGCCAAGTAACTACCTATATAAATGCATGAATTTGTCTCAGTTATTGTGTAGTTTTATCATTTATAATTCATATTGTCAGATTAAAATCAACTCCCATTGAACCTACAAGCAAAACTCATACTGATGCAGCCTAGAGTTCACCCTCATGGCTTTTATGTTTTATGGAAATACCTTGAGTCTAGAATATCAAGGGCATTATTCTATGTAGGCATACAAATATCATCACACTTGCTGTCATGTTTTTATGAGTTTAAAGATATATAGTTCTATTCCTGTTTTGACTAAGTATGCTCTAAAATATCCAGCTGTCTATGGAAAACAAACTGACTTGCAAGCCTTTTCTTTTTATATTTTGCCTTTGCTACCCTTCAAAACTTTCTCTGTCACAATATAAATATTAAAAAATGTTCATTTTTACTCTATGTTATCTGCAGTTCTCTTAGTCTAACGTGTTTCAGCAGATACCACATGTGTTTGTAGTGATCTCACATCATCTGTTTTATTCATTTTCTCTTTCAAATTTGGCTGACCACCATAGAAAGTTTCACCAGGAGACAGGAAAAACAAAGAGATCTTCTTACAAACTATTTTGAAATCATTTCACAACATTATCCTGATGAAATTAATGGGAAGAATGGGGTTTCATGCTCACAAGAGCAATGGCACCCAGAAGATAGGCAGAATTTCCACCGGCATCTGCAGAGTTTGGGATGCTGCTTGAATGATTTGGGTGAAATCAGTGAACTAAAGCCATCCTTTCAGTAATGCCACCCAAGCACAAGACTCTCTTGCCTTCAGGGGGTTGCAAAGGATGCACACAGTGCAAGACTTGGCTCCGCAGTGTCATGCAGAGGGAAGATGGGACCGGGGCTAAACCGTAGCAGTAACCATCAAGAGGTATTGGTTTAACTCCAGAATCTTCAATTAGGCTAGTCTAAAAGTTTCTAGGGGGAGGTAGAATGCTGAGCAGCATTGTTTTTCATGATTCTACTTGAAAATCTCTATGAGGACAGGCAGCTTGGCTAATATTGGCTTATTTAGAGACATTCATATAGCTAACGTGACGGAGTAGTTTTTAAAGTCAGATAAGACTTGCGATCTCACATGAGGCAACAACTGCAAAATCAGGGTGAAAGTTTAGGTCTGATGTTATGTATTTGGTCTTTTTTTGGTCCTTAACCCAGAATTGTCATTTTTTGTGAATACGCCTTGCAAATTTTTAAAACCAGTTAACACAGAAGGATACAATCAGTTTCACTTAAAACAGCTTACATTTTTTCATCTGTTCCCTTTGATTTGATGTTTTATACATCTAATGTTTGGCTAGTGTAGTTTAATTAGAAGATGCTGAGTATTATAACAATGAATGCTTGAAAAACTTGTCATTTTTTAGCTTGCCCTCTCATTTGAGAATCCATGTGCTGTATTTTTAAATGAAAATGAATGGTTATAGTATGACCGGTAATAAAGCATTTTTTTCCCAGAGTGCCATGTCATGAAAGGGCATATGCACAGAGCTAAGTGTCTAAAATGAGATCTATATAGCCAGCTTAGACACTGAGAACAATGGACTGAAAGTGGTCACTAATGACATTGTTAATGATAGATACCATTACCTTAGAACAGATGTCAAAATGAAATAGTATTATAGCCTTCAAGATGGACTGACTTGTCCTTCTTGGTAAATCTATTAAGGTGGCTTGCAAGAACAAAAGAGTAGGGTGGGTTTTTTTCTCTCCTTTTTCTCAAATGCAAAACGTTCTATGCATTTGTAACCCATTCACCTGCAAAATGCTCAAGTCAGAACAACTTTTGTGAGCAAAATGTATGCGGGGGAGTAATATCCTGTTTAATATCTTTATCAATGATACTGTCGAAGAGATTGAGAGCACCCTCGGTAAGTTCGCAGACGACACCAAGTTAGGTAGGGGTGCTGGTCTGCTTGAGGGTAGGAAGACTGTTCAGAGGGACCTGGACACTCTGGATGAATGGGCTGAGGCCAGCACATGGGCTTCAACAAGGCCAAGTGCTGACTCCTGCACTTAGCCTACAAGAACCCCAAGCAACACTACAGGATTGTGGAGGAGAGGCTGGAAAGCTGCTGGGCAGAAAGGGACCCGAGGGTGCTGATCAACAGCCAGCTTAACATGAGCCAGCAGTGTGCCCAGGTGGCCAGGAAGGCCAACAGCATCCTGGCCTGGATCAGGAATAGCGTGGCCAGCAGAACTAGACAAGTGATTGTCTCCCTGTACTCAGCATTGCTGAGGCCACACATCAAGTACTGTATTCAGATAGACTGGGCACTGCGGTGTAAGAAACACATCGAGGTGCTTGAGTGGGTCCAGAGAAGGGCAATCAAGCTGGGGAGGGGTCTCCAATATAATTCCTGTGAGGACCAGTTGGGGGAGCTGGGGTTGTTTAGTCTGAAGAAGAGGAGGCTGAAGGGAGACTTTACTGCTCTCTACAGCTCTCTAAAAGGAGATTGTAGAGAGGTGGGTGTTGGTCTCTTCTCACAAGTCACAACTGATAGGACAAGAGGACATGGCATCAAGTTGCACCAGGGGAGGTTTTGGTCAGACATTAGGAAAAACTTCTATACCAAAAGGGTTATCAAAGACTGGAACAGGCTGCCCAGGGAAGTGGTTGAATCACCATCCCTGGATATACTTAAAAGCCATCTAGATATGGTACTTAAGGATATTGTGTAGTACTGGCATTGGCAGAGTTAGATAACGGTTGGACTTGATGATCTTCAAGGTCTTTTCCAACCATAGTGATTCTGTGATTTTGTGATTCTGTAAAAACAAAAGATCAGACAGAAAAACAGGAAGATCATTTATATTAAAAAAAAATAAATTCTGACTAGACAATGATAAAAATATGATAAATCTAGACGAAGATCAAACACTAAAATGTTGTCAGCATGAGCTAGGAATAACAGGAACTTTGGATTGCTGTAGCTGTACCGAAACATTGCAGAGAAATCTGCATGATGATGGGTAGAGGGCTTAGTTTTAATGAACTGCATTTATTTTTAATCTGGGGGATGTGAATGCCCATGTCTGCTTGCCTACAAATCTCTCTAAGTATGATCACATGTGTGTAGGCATAAATACAGGCATAAAATTCCTTGTTAAGGGTATGTGACAATGCAGGAGTAAAAATGTAAACAGAGAACAAGTTACCAGTGACTCTTATTTTATTTAATTATTTCTTTTTAGACATGAGAATATGTAAGGTAAAGCTGATTTTAAAATTGTAAATTAGATTACCTATATGTCTGAAAACTCACGTGTGTGAAACCAATCAAGCATATGAAGGTCAAAGAAAGAACACGTTGAAATGTATCTGAGAACACTGGCAAAAGAAAAACTCTGATTTTGTATTTTATTCACTTACCATTCAGTAACAGATCGATGAACATGTGCATCAAATTAAATGCATTACTACGATATGAATTGTACTTTTAAAGTACAGTAAGCACAGAGTACATAAAGTAATTTCAGATAACTTATTTGGAATATGAAATTGAATATTGGTGGCAAATGTTTGTCATACCAGTTATAGAAGGAGTTTATTTTCTAGCGTATTGCTTCTCCGTATCTGTAGGTTTTATCTCCCACAGCATTCATTTCTATATGTGTTTATATCTCTGGTTGAATAATGAAAAAAAAAGAATCAACCCAGTCTTTAGCCTAGAACTGCAGCTGAAATTATCACATCTGACAGCTAAATTGAGATATGCATCAAGCATATAAATGCCGACATGAAATACTCATGTGTTATTCACCAGCTTTATCTTAATGATGTTCGGTGTGTCTTGGATTATCACCTGCTGTTGTGGCTCAGCAAAGCACTTTGCAAGGTAGTACCTTAGGAGGGTGGTGCAGGCAAAGGTAGATGCTGTTACGCTCTCAGAATTGTTCGTTCTTAAATTAAATCTGCAGTTTTAGAATCACGTCCTGGAAGAGTAATAATTTTGACTTTTCAGGGAGAGGATTAGCAGAGAAAAGAGAACGTGGGTCATAAAAACTCGATCCAAAGTTCAGCATGTGCAACAGGGTTGTTTCCGTTTCTACTGATTTCAGTGTGCTCTGGAACAAGCTCAGTGAATTCTTCTCAGACCAGATTTCAACATACTCACAAACACGTTTTCTCATGCAGACGGAGGCAAATTTTGATCCAAATTTTGCGGCATTCCTGCCATACAAATCAGGGGAACCTTGTTATTGCTCTCAGTTATTTCATATCCTCAGGAATAAGCAGGGGAAGTGCCTGACTTCACATTTTGCTTCACATAGCGTTAGGTTATCTTTGAGGCAGAATTTTATGATCTTGCTGTTGCAGTGAACCTTGCCAAAAGGCTCGGCGCAGGAGAGGTAAACGGAACTCGCTCTCCTTACGCTCAGCAGCGCCTGTTCTCCAACAGCACCAGATCCAGCACAGGGAACACGAAGAACTTACACAGACACACCCTTCTCAGTGCATTCTTCCACGTTCCGGAATCTGCTTTCAAGACAGCAGTGGTGTTTGGTACGGCAGTGGGATCGACAGCATTTGCAGTGTACTGGAGAGAGGTGCTGTTTGCCAAGCGACAAGCATAAGTAAATAAGTTGAATGTATTCCTAATGAGCAAAGGGAGGAACGAGACAGTGATTTTCATGAAGCCCGGTGTCGTCCGTGTATTTGAGTCAGTATCTTTGATGAGCAGCTTGCTGCAGCCATGGTTGTTGTCAGCACCTGTATCAGCTGCTGCTCATTGGGATTTTGGTTCAAACTGCTGCAGGAAATGGGATTTGGCTTTAGATTCAGGGTTTAAATTTTTTCTTGCGCGTGGCGACATTGTACCACACTTTCGGATCCTTGGCACTAGAAAGGTGACACTAACAAGACTTCGAGCTCCTCCTGGCAGAGGACTTTCATGAGCTCAAACATGTTTGTGGCTTCCAGACACACAGAAGATAATAGAACAGTTGCCAGACTAGCAGACTCTGTTATATATTTTCTAAAATTAAAATCCAAAACCAAAACAAAAACCGCATTTAAATGAAAAGCCTCTGTGCTAGAGAGCAGCAAATTTTTAATCATTTCTGCTTCTGGGCTCTAACTGTGAGTACAAGCTGAATACATACCCACTTCTATAAAGGAGAATGTGAACTTGAACAAAAGCAGGTTTTTCTCTGTTTTCTTGAATTTGAAAGAGAGATTCAGAGATACTATAAACATGTGCAAGCAAGAAAAAAAATAGTTTACAAAAGAGCCTCCCTATCAGGAGTGCCCTGCCTTTGGTAATCCTTTTCCTAATGCTTCACTCCCTCAAAAACTCTCTCTCTCCTGCTTCTAACAATGAACTTTTTCTCTCTCCCAAAATTGCCTCTGCCTCTGACTCGCATGTGCTCCGCTTCTAACTTTCAGCAGGTCAGCTGGGCATGTGAGCTAAGGCTGGGTGTTCTCTGAGAAGGTATTGCATGAAGTAGGATTTTTAAGAAAGTTGGCTTTAGCAGAGATGGGAGTTGCTGTGCATGAGAAAATATGACATTGAAATCTCCAGGATCTGTCTTTTATTATAGTTTCTGGGAGAATCATTGTTCAATCACTGGCTCTATGTTAATTGTTAGTATAAAAGTGCAAGCGAGGCTATTAGCCCACAAAATCCTAGGGAGTATTTTTAAAATTTCTCTGATTTTCCTGGCTAAAAATGCAAGTAGAGTACATTGAGTAAGTTGATCCAGGTTGTGAGACAGTGGTTCTGAGTCGGTTTTAGGTCTAATGTTCCTTCATAACTTCACTTTGAGACAAAGATGAATTTTCTTTCCTGCTTGTTGGAAACGAAAACAAATGGCTGACATTTGATCGGTTGGAGTACCAGACCACATTTTACTCTTCCTGTGAAACAGACTGTCATAATCATGGATGTAACTGTTAACTTCACCTCAGTCTGAAGTATGGAAGCTTGCATACTGTCTTGCAAACGCTGATAAATATGGCTCCTTCCAATAACGGGCTCTTCCACACCTCATCCTCTGAAGGAAGGCCTGTCATTGCTAAATTGTTTATTTATGGACCAAAATGTCTGTCCCTGATTTCTTTTATTTCCCAGGAATACCACTTTATCCAACCAATTATACTTTTGAAAATTTTAGGCCAGTCTGAGCTGTTTTGAACAGGAAGAGAATCAACATTTTGCCTCCTTAGAGAGAAGCAGCTTAGTTACAAATAAAATGCTCTTCCCCAAGTATTCATAAATGTGCATAGTTCTGTCTGTCTCTGCTGAAGGAAGAATGAATGAAGATGTTGTCCTCAAGTCTTGGGCATTCTTGAGCTCTTAATAAATGAGAAAGCCCAAGGGCAACAACCTTATTTCTGAAGTATCTCTTTCTTTCTCCTGAAATGTAATGAGAAGTTATATTTTAACAAAGGTAACCCACTCCTGTCCTAATGCTGAAGAGAAACAGAGGTCTTCCCCTAAGACTTTGATCTTTAACCCCAAGAGTTTTTCTAGGAAGGCAGGTCATCAGTTGTTCAAGTTAAATCATTCCTTTTCACCAGCCATTCATTTATTTTTTCCTCATGACCATACTTTGCCAGCTTAATGTACCAGGTGGATGTATTCTAAAAGCATCACACTCAGTGCCTGTTTCTGTGAGATTTATGAGAGACCAAAAGAGGCCCACAAGTACAAACAGGTGTGAGTGAACTTTGGATGGAATGTAGAGATTAGTCCTGATTCCATTTTATCTCTAATACTCTATCACCAGTCTTTCAAGTCTGAGGACTTAGATATACCAAAGTCTTCAGTATAAGCTTTGGAATGTATCAATTCCAGCTTTTTGTCTTAGGTAAGATGTGCTTTTCTTATTTCTAGTGAAGTAATGCAATGAGCTTATTGTCTCCAAAGGTGTCCTTTCTTTCTCTTCACATCTGGCAAAGCAATCTGTATCTTTTATCTGAAACCATATAATTGTAAAATGAGATAAAGGAGAACAAAGAAGAATTCTCTGACCTGTGGTGGTCTTCAGATATTGAGAAAAAAAACCCAACTATTTTCTCCAATTGGATAAAAGCTTTTTTCCTGTTTTTCTCCATTTGGCAGTTTAGGCACTTGGACTCACAAAGATTTACGTTCAATAGAAGTGTCAGTGAGAAGCTGTCAGAACTGGGGGATATTGACATTTTCAGTCAGGGTATGGATAAGACCAGAAAAGATAGCTGACATCATAAACCAAGGTGTAGAATCCTGTTCATATTGCAGTCAATAGCAGATTTCCTAAGATTTCACCCAAGGGATATTTAAAAGCGTATGTGTGACCTGGGAGCCCTTATAATGGGGTTTTATGGTGGAAAGCCATACATACACTTTTTGAAGTTTCCAACTTTGACCCAAATTGAATTATTAACTGGTACATTACATTGTGATTTTTCTCTTTTTGATGCCTACCCTGCAACTGGGAACCCATTCAACCCACAATACTGGGGAAGGAAATCTCTTAAGATTATTCAAACAAGGGATGCAGGAGAGCTAACAACTGCAAGAAGCCTCGTGCTTCTTTATTAACACTTCTCACTTGTGTGATGCTCTTTTAAAACTCTGGGAAATTCAGCCTCATCACTGAATACTGGAAATTGTCTGATAAGAGTTGTGCTTTGGGTTATTCCTTGTGATCCTGGCTTCGCTGCTGTGGGGAACTCTGCACCACACTCAAAACTGCAGAGAATGCAATGTTTTTTAGAAAATTTCCTGCCTTTGTATTACTGTTATTGAGAACCTAAATCTCCATAGGTAAACTAAATGATGAATGATCGTTGGCTGTTCACTGTATGCATTACTTTAGACAAAATACTCAAAAAAAACAGTAAAAAGGAAGAAAAAATAGATTTTCGTAGCAGACTTCTGTCACTGAAGTTTTTCCTTCTCTCTGAAATACCCACTTGTTACGAGTATGGCCAAAATTCGTTTCCCTTGAAGACAGTAAGGTTGCATTAGTGATTCATCTGGTTCCCCTTGTGTAGATCCAGTTTTTTACGGTTCTATATTGTCTGTCCAAAGCATGGGGAGATTTAGGCAGCTAATTAACTTGAAGAAATGGAATAACAAACAGCATGTATAACTTTCATGAGAAATAAAGATACCAAGAGTGTACAATATACATGTCTTGCAGATTTAAGCACGTGTTTTGATTTTTACTTTTTTTGAGTAATTCCTCAGTTCCAATAGTAATAATACTCAATTTATTTAGGATGAGAGACTGTGGGAAGGGTTTTCTTTGAGCATAATGAGTACATTTCCAATGACATCTTTTTTTTTTTTGTTTATGAGAGAAGAAATTATGTTTCTGTCTTATATATTTGGGTTTTTTTTAAAGTGCAGGCAGTTCATCCTATGGATTCAGTCTCTGCCTTCCAGAGATGAGAATAATTTTATGTGCTTTAAATATTACCTGAGGCTTTCTTTTGTACGGTATTGAAAATAATAAGTCTCAAGATCACTGCCTTTCTTTCTTCATGCAGTTTTAAGCTTGACTACAAGAAAGGCAGGTGGATACAAAGGCTGCTATGTATTATCATACATCTTTTCTTTCAAACCCTCATGTCTTCTGACCTCACCAACTTTGTAATCTTTTTTTTCACTACTGAGGAAATATTTTTCCCAGATGCAGGGAGTGCTAATATTGTTTTGTTGTTCAGCCTGTTGCAGTGCCCATGCTGTGGCCCTGGCACAGGAGGTGGGCTGAAGATCAGAGCAACATAGAATCAGAGAATCATAGAATTGTCAGGGTTGGAAGGGACCTTGAAGCTCATCTAGTTCCAACCCCTCTGCCATGGGCAGGGACACC